>MJUT01010486.1:374680-396003 GCA_002080005.1 Gigantidas platifrons | reverse complement strand
TGTACCAGACATATCTGTGTCCTAAGTCTGTGTACCAGACATATCTGTGTCCTAAGTCTGTGTTTCAGACATATCTTATACTTCTTAAAATTTGTCATAAAGTTAGATCGAACGAAGAAGTGTCTTGAGATGGTCAAATAATACAGTCATGAATATGTTAAGACATCGTTATGATGTCCTAAGTTGTAAACAAATATGGCAGTGGTGTACGCTTGAGACGACATGTTCAAAGAAATAAAGTAGTTGTTGTTCCTGACCATATTTTACACAACTTGAACTATATATACTTAGTATATAAACTTAGTACGTCGCGTCCTTTCATTCTACATTTATGCAGAATGTTAAAAAAAATTCCTGACAAATGTTTATCATGAGATCACATGACTTCTCTGTATCTTTACAAGTTATTGGTAATTGGGAGTTTTTATCTTGTTAGGGCCAACATCCATAACATTTCGACTTCATCCAGAACACTTTGACAGATCACCCCTTACTGTCCAGTTGCTTTAAAATTGATAATGCATATAATGTACAGATGTGCATACATGAAATATAATAAAATAAAACTGAAAAAAGAAGAAATATTGCAGTGTTTTGTTTGAAATATTTGAGATAGAAATTGGTGCGAAGAGTCTCTGACTAGACAGAACCTCATCAATTCTTATTGGCTCAAGTATTTATCACCACTGTAAAACATAATTGACCGTTGATTTGACTTGCGACATTGATAAGAGCATCTCAGTTTTAGGACCTTCCTAATATAGCTTTGACGTGCGATCTCAGACGTGTCATAGGATAGTCATAGTATGGTCCTAACATATGTCATAAGATGTTTTATGATAGCTTTGTTTAACGGACCCCAGTAATCATAAAAATAATGCTAATATTTACTCTGACCTATTCAATATAAGGCTTAAATTCAAACGTGCTTTTGTGTGTGACTGTGGTGCATAATGTGTTATTAAAAAAAACCAGCCACATTCCTGCTACTGCTTTCCTAATGCAAAATTTAAACATGTTGAGCGTTGGCATTGGTTCAAGATAATTTTCGGAACAATACATGTCTTTCATATAAAAAAAAAAAATTCTATGTGAAAAAAATGACTAAAATTTAGTTTATAATCAATAATCTTTTTAATTATTGTGTTGTTTTTTTTTTACTAATCTATTTAGAATTAATTATCGAAAGTCTGATATGAGAGAAAACATGTGCATAATTAAATGGTGTAATGGGTTATAACAGATATTAAAATAAAATGATAATCATAGGTTAAACTTCAATAAACTTAACCAACTACACAGCCTATTTATGGGTACAAGCAACAATGAAACAACTGGATACCTCTTAACTATACTGTTCAAAAACAGAAACACATAACTCACTTTTATTGTTCAAATTCAAATTCTGCGATTTACCAGGGAAAATTAAATGATCATTGATTTTTTAAAGGTAAGTTTTAAATTTTGAAGGCCTGTTCATTGGATTTGGTTCTCTGCCACATGTGCACAGCGCCTCTGAAAAATGAATATCCCATTTATGGCACCGAAAATTCGGTAACGTTTTTCACGGGCATTTCGTGGTTAATTCAACTGTTAAACTAAAGCGTATAAAAGGGCCAAGTTTGAAGCTTGACTTTTATTACTAAATTGATATGCTGCCATGCCAAGGTTAGACACTGCCACTCGAAATTTCGCTATCGGTAGTCTCCAAGCCGGAGAGTCCCAAAATGGGGTAGAACGAACTGTGAATGTTAACCAGAGCACCATTTCCAGGCTATGGAACAAATTTTAACAAACTGGTTCAATGAATGACCGCCAAAGGAGTGGAAGACCTCGAATGACTACTCCTGGGCAAGATCGGCACATCTGGGCCTTTCATCTATAGAATCGAACCGTCGCCGCATCAACCACTGCAGCCAGAATACCGGGATTGCGAAGAATCAGCTCACAAACAGTCCGCAACCGGCTTCGACAGCATAGCATTAGACCCAGAAGGCCGTATTTCGGAGAGGAGTGGTATTGACGCCGTTACACAGACGTGAAAGAGTCCGTTGGTGCAACAGATTAAGGGGCTGGACATTCCGAAACTGGCGAATTTGGTTTAGCGACGAGTCTCGTTTTCTGCTGCAGAAACGTAATGGCAGAATACATGTATATAGGCACCGGAATGAACGTTTCTCTTCCTCCGATGTTCAGGAAGTGGATAGCCTCGGTGGAGGTAGTGTCATGATGTGGGCGGATATATCAAATGACCACAAATCAGACCTAGTGTATGTCCCGGGCAATTTAACGGCTGTAAGGTACAGAGACGAAATTCTCCAACTTAACATCATGCACGTAATTGACCGACAGGGGAAGTTATTCCGACAGGACAACGCTAGGCCACACATAGCGCGTGTAGCAATGGACTACTTTGAGCAGAACAACATCAATGTGCTTCCATGTCCTTCCAAATCGCCAGACTTGAATTCCATTGAACACCTATGGGATCAACTGGATAAACGTGTGCACCAGCGACAACCTCCACCTCAGACCCTCGATCAACTCCGCCAAATGTTGCAACAGGAATGGCGAACAATACCAAGAAACAATGTGAGAAATTTGATTGAGTCTATGCCGAGGAAGTGCAGAGCAGTGTTGACCGCGCGTGGTGGTCATACACGGTACTAACTTTAAAACGTGACCGGAAGTATGCTTAACTGTGATAAACTGACTTTTTTTGCTTATCCTCTGAAGTATGGATTGTTCATGGTTAATTTTTCAATAATAAACATTCTGAGTCGATATCTAAAAGTGTAACTGACAAATTTTGATTTAAAATACATTGTACATGTATCAAAATACCTAAAATCCCCTTATGGGTTTCTTTCTTCTTTTTTTTTTGCAGATTGCATATTTATTTTAATCATTTTCTTCATCAACCCCCACCCCATTACTCTAATTAATGTTCAATACTATTTTTCCCTGTATGTTTGCTAAGCATTTACGTAAGCATTAACAATTACCTGGATCCGTAATTATAATAAGTATGTGATAAAACTGACCAGAGGCCGAAGATTTTCTGGTTGATAACGACACATTGACATAACGAAACCTCATCAACTGTCCATAAAATTAATTGGTCAAATGGAGTATCCCTCTAGGCACTTTCATTATGATATCATTATCATATCAAAAATCGGCATCTTCAATCAAAACGACCGAAATGCAGCAATTTGCTATTTGTTATTATGTAGAAATACAAATGTACTAGACAATTAAAATTAAGTACAAATACAAATGTACTAGACAATTAAAATTAAACTTTTACAGTCTCCATCCCGACTCGGTTAACAGTTAAATGCATTTTGTATATCTGTTTCACAAATGGCCATGGATATGTTCCGACTGTCGTAATACATTCTTTCAAGACTTATTACCGGATTTTTAACAAGAGTAAGACAATGGGCTGGTTCCACCAGTTAAGGAACTCCTCCTACTCGTGATGAGGTTCTACCAGTTAAGGAACTCCTCCTCCTCGTGGTGAGGTTCCACCAGTTAAGGAACTCCTCCTCCTCCTCGTGGTGAGGTTCCACCAGTTAAGGAACTCCTTCTACTCTTGATGAGGTTCCACCAGTTAAGGAACCCCCCTCCTCGTACTGAGGTTCCACCAGTTAAGGAACTCCTCCTCCTCGTGCTGAGATTCCACCAGTTAAGGAACTCCTCCTCCCCGTGCTGAGGTTCCACCAGTTAAGGAACTCCTCCTCGTGCTGAGGTTCCACCAGTTAAGGAACTCCTCCCCGTGGTGACGTTCCACCAGTTAAGGAGCTCCTTCTCCTCCTCGTGGTGAGGTTCCACCAGTTAAGGAACTCCTCCTCCTCGTGGTGAGATTCCACCAGTTAAGGAACTCCTCTTCTTCGTGATGGGGTTCCATCAGTTAAGGAACTCCTCCTCCTCGTGGTGACGTTCCACCAGTCAAGGAACTCCTCCTCGTGGTGAGGTTCCACCAGTTAAGGAACTCCTCCTCGTGCTGAGGTTCCACCAGTTAAGGAACTCCTCCTTCTCGTGGTGACGTTCCACCAGTCAAGGAACTCCTCCTCGTGGTGAGGTTCCACCAGTTAAGGAACTCCTCCTCGTGCTGAGGTTCCACCAGTTAAGGAACTCCTCTTCCTCGTGATGGGGTTCCACCAGTTAAGGAACTCCTCCTCCTCGTGGTGACGTTCCACCAGTTAAGGAACTCCTCCTCGTGGTGAGGTTCCACCAGTTAAGGAACTCCCCCTCGTGCTGAGGTTCCACCCGTTAGGGAGCTCCCCTCCTCGTGGTGAGGTTCCACCAGTTAAGGACTCCTCCTCCTCGTGGTGACGTTCCACCAGCTAAGGAACTCCTCCTCGTGGTGAGATTCCACCAGTTAAGGAACTCCTCCTCCTCGTGCTGAGGTTGCACCAGCTAAGGAACTCCTCCTCGTGATGAGGTTCCACCAGTTAAGGAACTCCTCCTCCTCGTGCTGAGATTCCACCAGTTAAGGAACTCCTCCTCGTGGTGAGAGTCCACCAGTTAAGGAACTCCTCCTCCTCGTGCTGAGGTTCCACCAGCTAAGGAACTCCTCCTCGTGATGAAATTCCACCAGTTAAGGAACTCCTCCTCCTCGTGCTGAGATTCCACCAGTTATGGAACTCCTCCTCCTCGTACTGGGGTTCTTTAGTTTTGGTTGGAAAATCCTTAACTAAACACAAAAAAACAACAACAAAAACAAAGCAAAACACGAATTAAAATGTTCGATGATTCAACAGACAATTTCCATATTAACTGCAAAAAATAAACGTTAGAGAAAACCGAATAAAGAATTTACAATCCAGAGACATTAACAACATTGGGCACACAAGACACAGGACGAAGAAGAACAAAACAAACAAAAACAAAAACCAAGACGAAAAAAAAACAAACAAACAAAACAAACAAACAAACAAACAAACAAAACAAACAAACAAAAACAAACAAACAAACAAAAAACAAAACAAACAAAAAACAAACAAGCGAAAAACAAACAAACAAACAATAACAAACAAACAAAAAAAAACAAAAGAAAAGTCAAAAAACAAGTTTAATCAAAATATAGAGTATAAGATAAAAGCAGCATGCTTTGCCATGTTTACCCTCCAGTCTTCATTGTCATCTGAGATTTAACTTGTTCCATATGCCCAAGTCTGTACCAGATGTTATCTTACGAAGGTGGTCGTTAACAAATTAATTTATTGTGATTCCAAATCAGATAAGAATAATTTTAACTTAGATAGGAATTATTATAATTGTATCACTGATATTATGACAGTACAACAAACAAAGCCAAACCTATAACCTTCCTGTAATCACTCAATTTTGTTGTAATGAAAACCCAGAGTTGTTTCATTTGTGTTTTTTTTTCCTGATGAAAACCGAGGTAATATTTCATTTGTTTTTGTGTTTTGTTGTTGTTGTTATATAGATGTGATAAAACCCCAGATATTGTTTCATTTGTTTAAAAGTTTTGGTGTTTTTGTTTTATTATGAAAACTCAAGATTGTTCGTATTTTTGTTAAAAACCCAGGCGTTTTATCTGCTGTTGTTTTTTGTTGAGATGATATATGTTTGTGGAAAACACAGGGATTGTTTCATTTGTTTTTGTGTCTTGTATTTTGTTGAGATGATATATGTTTGTGGAAAACACGGGTGTTGTTTCATTTCTTTTTTGTGCTTTGTATTATGTTGAAATGATATATGTTTGTGGAAAACACAGGTGTTGTTTCATTTGTTGTTGTGTTTCGGTATTTTGTTTGGTTGTTTCATTTGTTGGAGGAAAAACCAAGAGATGTTTGATGTGTTTTGTTTTAATATGTAGTATTGAAAATAAAAGGCAAAGTTTCCTTTGTTTGTCCTTTTTGTTGTAAGGAAATTACATGTATTGAAGAAAAAGCAAAACCAATAGCAAACATGACCGAATTGTATTTTAACGAGTACACAGCTGGCAGTTCTGAAATACACTTTTAATTTAACGAACAAATCATAGGATCTCTTTTATTGACGTGTTTCCAACAAAATACCGGTAATATTACTCCATTTCCAAAACTTCCAAATCAAGAAAAATAATTTATCTTTAAAGAAACGGACTGTGAATTTTCAAAATGAGACAGACAGCAAAAGTTCACGCCGACGGCGAGTGCTGAATGTCGGCGAGTGCTGAATTTATTTGACAAAATGGTAAACTGTTATAAATGTGAAGTGTGGATTCATTATAGCTGTACACCAACACATGGAAATATTATACGAAGAGTTTGAAGATACCAAAGGGGAAATCAGAATCCGTATATCGAAGAACAGACAACACAATGGCCAAAAGATACCAAAGAAGAAATCAGAATCCGTATATCGAAGAAGAACAGACAACACAATGGCCAAAAGAAAAAGTACAAAAGGACAAACAACGATCTACAAAACATACATATAAAACTAAAGATCGAGTAACACGAGCCCCACTAAAAACCGGGGGTGAACTCAGGTGCCCCGGAAGGGTAGGCAGTTCCTGCTCCACACAGTTATTCTGGTGACTCCTTCTTTTTGAGTTTAAATTACAAATACAAATAGGCCTAATTATATTAGGGGCGTCGTGGTCGTGATCGTATGGTAGTTGGATTTAAAACTACTTGTGCAACCAGTGCCTATCTCTACTAAAGTTGTGAGTTCGAAGCCCGTCCATGACGAGGTGTACTCGATACAACATGATGTGATCAAGTTTGTCCGTGACTTGTGACAGGTCGGTGGTTTACTCCGGGTAGTGCCGTACTCCGGTTTCCTCCACCAATGAAATTGACCGCCACCATATGACTGAAATATTGTTGAAAGTGGCGTTAAATACCATAGACCAACCAGCCTAATCATATTATCAAATCATTTGTTTTTTATGTCCGTCAAATAAAAATAGATTTCTTATTCTTTCATGTAACTTTTATTCTTTAGCAGGAAATCTGTACGTGATACAACTCAATAAAAAAAAACACTTTCCATTGTTACAAAACACCCTCTTAAAAAACTATTTAAAAAAAAATAAATAGAAAAGCAAAAATATTGAATAACATGCATACACGTTGCTGAGTATTTTTGCTTTTTCTATGATTTATTCGATTATACCACTATACAAATCCTTGATTATACATACCCCGTCCGAAAAAGATAAAATAAAAAAGAGAAAGTAATACTAAATTAATAGATAAAGAAATAAATAATAATAAATTCCAACTTGCAATAAATATTTGAAATTTTTGAACAGGTTGTAAACCTGTATAACCTGGTTTGGAACAGTTTATGCTTTTCATAAACAGCTTCCCGGTTTATTAGCGTAAACGGCTCCAAACCAAGTTATCGTATAACCTGTTCAAAAATTTATAAATAAATAAATAAATAAATAAATAAATAAATAAATAAATAAATAAATAAATAAATAAATAAATAAATAAATAAATAAATAAATAAATAAATAAATAAATAAATAAATAAATAAATAAATAAATAGGATCGGGAACTGTAATACATATTTTTCTAATTCGGGTTACATTTTCTTCTTCTTCTTAAGAGAAGAATACATATTTGTCTATTTCGGGTTACATTTTTACCCCATCGGTAATAGCTTATTCGCTGTAAACCGTTGTAAATTAATAATATTTAATTATTAATTGCTTAAAGTGTTATAGTTCTACAACAACAAAAATCAAATAGTGGTCAATTAATATTTTCATAAGCGGAAATACGCGATTTGGGTACGGGTACGGCTTACATATTTTATCCCATAAAAATGATTAAAAAAAACCAAGGGAGATAACAAAAAGCGCACATGTAGGCTAAAATGAAATGAAAGTAGGTCTGACTAAAGCACCCTGTCTAAAGAGGATGATTTACAAATAAGGCATATAAGACATTTAAGAAGGTAAAATAGGCATGCAAAAAGGGAAGTGGAAAGTTGACTTCTCCCCCGGTATGTTCAAAATGGAGAGAGAAATTGGAGACACTATATACAAAAAATGTACATGTCTAAACATTATCTCCCCTGGGCCTGGGCCTGGACTGGCTGGAGAATCTGATACTGTCACTGATAGTGATAGTGTAAAGAATTTAAAAAAAACCAAACTTTCTATCTGATCATGTGCCAGTCAGTTGACAATATGTCAATAAACATGCCATGACAGTCAATACTGAATGATAAGAAAATAGTGTCTTGTGACGTGTTGTGTCGTCTAGTGCTGGTGTCAGACAAGCTGCAATAATGTAGCTCCTGTGACAAACTTGTGTCTCAGCGGAGCTACAAAGCGGTCCCATTCGTCACAATGGAGCAAAAAGATGAATTGCATAAAAACTCACTATTTACGCTTCAAACATTTCATTATACCTATTACTGATGCATACATGTACCTGCCAACCTCTGAAACCTTCAATGAGGGAGATCTCCCCCTCAGCTACATGTATGACAGCTGAGGGGGAGATTTTGCGTGAACAACATTTTCAGCCTAAATATATGACCTGTACACTATATACATCTACAAAACACCAATAAGAGTTAATAAATATACTTTATTTCTTCAATTCATTGTCATAATCTATACTGTTTGTGCCTTTTCTGGTTTCTGGAAGAAAAAAACTCATCGATTTTGTAGTTTTTTGAGCCTCCACAGCTGTCTTATTGTGAGTCTCACACTTAGCATGCCTTTTAACGTCGTACAGACCACCAGAAGCAACCGAAAAGTTGACTGAACATAATGTGCAAAATGAAGATTCATTGGCGAGTGAACTTGGTCGTAAAAATTGAAAATCCTTCATCCAATCTGCTTGAAATTTGCAGTTATATTTCTTCTTTTTTACACTGCCGCTTGCTTCAGACAAAGACCTCTTTCTTGGTGCAGTTGACATGGCAGAAATGATTTTCGATTACTTATAAATCAAACATAAAAACTACTCACCAAAGTTTTCAAATGATCGCCCATTGTTTGTTTACTTCTATTGACAGTAATGAAAAATCCCGAGAAATACGAATGCGGGTCATTGCGGGTTAAAATGTTAATTATGTCAATAAACATGATATAAAAATTTATTTAATTTTTAATTTTGCCATAAACAATGCCATTTTTAACATGTAAAAAAAAACTTAAAACTTTTTTATGCAAGAATATTTTGTCATAAATTTATAATCCATATAAAATTTATTTTTAATTGTTTCCTGTAAATGCTGTAGTGAGTGTCATAAACATGTAAAGAGTTGTTTATTGAACAATATATCTAGTTAGAAAACAATAAATAAAAGATTATCCCAATCCCTTTCCTTCTTAATTTCTCATTTATTTAAATTTTGATTTTTTACATTAAATATATCTTTTAAAAACACCTCTTTCAGAGCTAATTATTTCAGGTATTTTTTTATTTCTTTATATCTATGAAAATCTGTAATTACACAGCCTATTTGTCATAGAAAATTATGCAATTAACATACAGTCATGGAACATAATTATTTGCCACCCTCAATTTTACGCTATATATTTCATATAAAACCACATTTAAAAAAAAAAATTATTGTGAAGTCATGTTTCTAAACAGATTTTGATCATTTTTGCACCAGAAGAAGCAGAAACATTTAAATAATTTTTGTTTATTTTAGCACGATTTTCCGTCAGATTGCCTTTATTTTCTTATAATTTAAAGACAAAAATTACTATCAGATAAACAAATAAAATTCAAAGAATTCTGCATGTCTTGAAATAAATTGCATAAAAATCTGCCCAGAGATATCTTTAAAATAATTTTTTGAAAAAAATGTGGGTTTATATGAAATATATAGTAAAAAATCGAGGCTGGTGAATAATTATGTTCCATGACTGTAACTACACAATTATCAATATATTTTGATTTTTTAAATGTATCCAGTAAGGTTTGAATTTTGACAGCAAAACTATATTTAATGTAAGTTAAAATATAACTAAATTATTTTTTAAACTGTGACATGTGTAAATTCATAATTTAAATTTCTGAGCCTCTCATATTTAATTTTTTTTGTTTAAATGCAAATATTTTTTTCTGCATAAATTGATGCAAATGAAAGGAACATCTACAAAATTATAACTTTATGCACTGTTTTAAATTTCCAGTTCAATGTCTCTTACAATTTCATGACATAAAAACAATAATAATAATTCTCTACTACAAATAATTTACATTTTACAAATATTTTCCTATTTATTCTGATATCTTTTCATAAAGAAATATTTCAAATAATTTCTCAATTGTATTACATTGTACATGCTAGTGTGTTATCAAACACTAACAATTAATAATCATTTCCTGTACATGTATTTTTTACCTGCCCAGGTGAACAGGAAAATGTTACCTGTGGCTTCACCAGAAAATATCTTAATATGATTAATTTATGAGTTGTATATTAGATAACTCCAGTTTTATGACTTCATGCCAGGTATGCCAGGTATTGGAGGCATACCTGGCATTTATCAGACTATGCCTTGAGCTGTACTGTGACCTAACTCATTGAGCCACCCAGGCCCCAAAAAAAAATAAAAAATTGGGCAAGTGGATTCTGATCTTGGCGAGTAGTTCTTAAAAGTCAATCGCTCAGCTTGGCGAGTGCCTTCAAAAATCTAATTTTCACACTGGCAGACTCCTGCACAAAACAGGAGGGTTGGCAGGTATGCTGATGATCCCAGTCCTTGTTAAGTCGGTTTGGCTGAGAAATGTATGCTTTTCAAAGGTAGTAACAACCTTGTTCAAATTTATCGATCGTTTGCCATAACCGGAAACTACGGATTTATGGATTTTTGTTTTTTAAACACCACTTTCAACAATATTTCAGCTATATCATGGCGACCAGTTTTAGTGGTGGAGGAAGCTGGAGTACCCGGAGAAAACCATCGACCATGGGCAAGCAACTGGTAAACTTTATCACATGCGGCTGCGAGTCGAGTGCACCCTATTTTGTAATTTACAAAGCCGGGCGCGAACCAATGCCGTATTGGTGATAGGCTTGTATGAGTTGTTAGATCCAACGACCTAACTCATTGAGCCACCCGGGCCCCGGAAACTACGGAAGGCAGAGCTTTTCTAAATATGGTATTTCTTACTACGATATTTACTAAGGCTGATGTAAATATTCACGCCTCAAATCGCCAAATATGGTATCGACATCCAAATAAGGAAAATACCAAAGTGAGGCTTTGACCGGAAATGACCACAAATGACGAAATTCAAAATGTAGAAAGTAAACAGATTTTTATTTTATGGGAATTACATTCTAAAATACTGGTACAATGTAGGTGATAAAAACTTGTTATAATAGTGGACAAAAGGAAAGGTAATGTCTTATTATTGATAAATGCAGGCGTCAGAAACTCTAAGCGAGCGCAAAAATTCTCGGCGGCTGCTCCATTACGTGTAATGGCATCCCGTTAAAACCCTTGCGAGTAAGCGAGCATTGAGGGTTTCATCATTATTAGAACTAGTTTCAGACATGCTATGTATGGTCTCGTAAGGTATTTTCGATAATAAGGAATTTTCGATAGATATTTTTATTTACACCTGCAAATCATGTGCGACTACTTTTCAGATATATATTTCAGAAAGTGAAAGTAGAATGACAAAACAAGGCCCTAAACGAATAAATGTTTACAAACAATGCCTTCCAAGAAAAAAATAACTCTTTTTTTTTCATCACCCTGCATATTTTCAGCCATTTTGATAGAACTTTTAATCTTCATGGAGTTTATTGATTATATTTAAATCTGGTAACAGGAATATGTCTAGCTATATATCGTCTGCAGAGTGTACACTGTCATATTTATGTGTGGCTAAAATTCTGATCACTGACGTGACAGAAGTTAAAAATTTTGAACCTTTAAATGAGTACTCTTCTTAAAGACTTGTACACATTTTGCATTTGTAATTTCGAATGTCTTTTTCACCTTTGAAAGTTGTGGAACATATGCAAGGCTCTAACAGGGGTTAACATGATCATAATTATTGATATTGGCAATTTTTTATAAATGAATAATACATTTGACATGTTTACCAACTTTTATGAGAATCCAATAATAACATTGAAGTGAACGAGCAGCATTTACCATTGGGGCCCTCATTGTCCCCCGACGCTTCGTCGAAGGGGACTATAGAAATGGGTGCCGTCCGTCCGTCCGTGTGCTTTTTGGTTTCCAGATGATAACTTGTGAATGAAAAGTCAGATTGAAGCTAGGTTTGGTATGTAAGTGTATCTTATGAATATCTAGGTCAAGTTCGATAATGAAAATTTTTCGACTATTTTTACTAGAGTTGTGCCCCTTTTTATACCTCAAAATTGCTAAATATTTGGTTTCCAGATGATAACTTGGGAACAAATAGTCAGATTGAAACTAGGTTTGGTATGTAAGTGTATCTCATGAATATCTAGGTCAAGTTCGATAGCGATCATTTTTCGACAAATCTTACCAGAGTTACATCCCTTTTTATACTTTGTCCGTGTGTCCCGAATTGGTTTCCAGATGATAACTTGTGAATGAAAAGTCAAATTGAAGCTAGGTGTGGCATATAAGTGTATCTTATGAATATCTCGGTCAAGTTCGATAATGACAATTTTTCGACAATTTTTACTAGAGTTGTGCCCCTTTTTATACCTCAAAATTGCTAAATATTTGGTTTCCAGATGATAACTTGGGAACAAATAGTCAGATTGAAACTAGGTTTGGTATGTAAGTGTATCTCATGAATATCTAGGTCAAGTGCGATAGCGATAATTTTTCGACAAATCTTACCAGAGTTACATCCCTTTTTATACTTCAAAATTGCTAATATTTTGGTTTCCAAATTATAACTTGTGAACAAAAAGTCAGATTGAAACTAGGTTTGGTATGTAAGTGTATCTCATGAATATCTAGGTCAAGTTCGATAATGATGATTTTTCGACAAATCTAACCAGAGTTACTCCCCTTTTTTTACTTCAAAATGGTCCTTGGGTAGTCCCCTTTCAGAATTATGAGTGATACAGGCTCACCTGACCCTCTAGTTTACAGTAGTTTCAAAATTTAATCTTACGATATAACCTTGGCGTCGGGGGACCAGTGGCCAACAGCCTTTTATGATAAATCTTATCAAGCTGAAAAGAAATTTTGAGACTTTAATTAACTTATTTTGAGAATCCGTCAACTCTTTTAGTAATTTTATCTATGATACATTATCATCTAGAGCCTCAATATTTCTATGTACTACGTCATCAAAAATTATCGATTTCTCCTAGCGTCCTTGTGTACTACACAACTCATAAGACACCCAGAAAAGTATGGATTGTAAACAAACAAAGAAAAACATCGGTGATTTATATGTAAATATTAAAAGTTGAGGTGAAAGTTAATGCCCCTGAGATAGACTTTAATGAATATCAAAATACACAGAAAAAAATTTACAACGTTTTCTTTTAACCTATCGAAAATACCTAAGACCACCATACAACGCTTGAATTGGTGCAGTCTTGAAGACAGCCTGACAGGTGGGTGACAGTCCGAAGGTCCGATAGTCCAAAAGTTCTATAGTCTGAATTCTCGATAAACAGTTTACACACCGTTTTTAAACATTTTCAGTGAATCGTCTTTGAATATCAAAGTTAATAAAAGATGGATTCCCTTTGTTGTAAATTTGATATCTAACTTCATGGTAGTACAGTAGATTAAAAAAACACAGTAGCGATTTTTTTGGACCAAGGTGGTGACAGTTACAATTGTATATTTTTTATATTGGCTCTAACTACAATTTCATTTAAACATCTACATACATATATTTCTTCATTCTTTTATTTATTTTTAAAGTAATTTAAATTCGGAATCACTTAATATCTAACAGCGTTGCTACTACGTGTATGCATACTGACAAATATGCTGTGGTTCGTTGCTTTCTAAACAAGAAATAAACCCTTTTCAAGTTTTGCAATAGTGAACATTCATTTTTGCCCTGGCTACGTCACTGTATATTTAAGTTGAAACACATGTACATTTATAATTATAATTTAGATGGAAAATTCACCTACAGGCTCACAAGATCCGGATTTGTTCACCTAAACTTCTGATCTACACCAAAACTACTATTAGGCCGTCGTGATCGTGATCGTATGGTACAATGTACTTTGATACATGTATATTGCTACATATGCAATCAGTGCCTATCACTACAAACGTTGTGAGTTCGAATCCCGATCAGGCGAGGTGTACTCGATACAACATTATGTGATGAAGTTTGTCAGTGACTTGTGGCAGGTCGGTGGTTTTCTCCGGGTACTCCGGTTTCCTCTACCAATAAAACTGACCACCACGATATAGCTGAAATATTGTTGTAAGTGGCGTTAAACACTATAACCCATACTAAACCAAACCAAGTCATAGATTTATTCTCCAAAGTAATGAAGCGGTTGTATATAATATGTTACCATTAAATTATGCTATTTTAGATTATCATAGCATAAAATAAGAAATTCTCTGTTTTCGTTAAAATGAATCGAAAGGCGTATCTTTTTTACTTCAACAGTGCATTACTTTTGACGATTTTTCGGAAGGTCATTTGTACTATTGGAGGTTCGGACTATTGAGCTTTCTGAAATAGGAGTTGTTTGGGTGCTCATCCAAACATAGCCTCGTATGCGAGAACAAGTTAATTTTCAATGAGATGATGATGAGGTCCGCTTTTCACAAATACGAATTCCTTTTAAGAAGTATAACATTTTAAATACCAAATTAAAAAACGAGAGTATAATAAATAATATCCCTATCTTTTCTATATTAATAGATGCTTAGAACATTGTTTACAATATACATAACGATCAGTCAGTAAATAAGCGTAAAACTTTAATTTTTTGCTAGTAATTACGTGTAATTCCTGAACAATATTTTATGCATGTAATTACTAATACAATTAGGGATTACACGTAATTACTGTTTTCCAGTTTTTACGTGTAATTACTGGTTACGCTTATTTACTGTAACATATATAAGGATATTGCTAGTGTACATGCTAATAAAGTAATTTCAGTAGATTTTTTTCAAATTCGATAAAATAAATTCTGCTAAATTTACAAATGCCAGAATTTTCTACAACTGTCAAAATGAACACTTTAATATCCATGTTCCACTTCCTATTACATAATTATACGGCTCATCTCTCTAGCGTATCAAAGAATTGCTACACAATGAAACTTATGATATTGAAAATATAAAGTCCACAAATTTTATTTTGGGTACAAACACAAAATCCACGAATTTATGAATCCACGAACTTGTAATTTTTAACCAATCCACAGAAATTGATGCCCACGAAGAAAAGTACTTTCCCAGTAGTTGTCAATCCTACCACCATACGATCATGACCATGACAGCCCCTGTCATTGATCAAGTTGATACTATTGATCAAAAATAGTGAAGGAAAAATCTTAGTCAGTTGTGGAAAAATAATTTCTGTCATGAAAAAAAAAAAAAAGAAGATTGTATAGACATTACTATACAAGAATACATCTAAAATGTTATAATTTTTAAGCTCAATATACATGTATGTGAGATAAGGCGGTTAGTAATTACTCACAAAATAGATTATTATTTTTATTTATGCAGGTGCTGAAAGTTCAAACAAGATGTCTTCCATAGACAAAATGAGTATTCAGGGGATTCGAAGCTTTGGTCCAGATGATACACAAAAACAAATAATCCAATTCTTCACCCCATTGACCCTGATCCTAGGTCCTAATGGAACTGGTAAAACAGTAAGTATCAGAATCCCAGCCATATTAGAAATAGGACTATGAAGCTTTGGTCCAGATGATATACCACAAAAAAAACAGGGCTTACTGTGATACTTTAGGGTATTACATATTTGTATCTACAGATAAGAACCTAGATAATTTATGTTGTACATGTACTAAGCAAAGTTTCCCAACAAAATGTTGTATTAGTTTCAATGATGAAACATCTATTCAATTTGTACAATTACCAAGGTTGATTTGGTTTGGTTTATAGTATTTAACGCCACTTTCAACAATATTTCAGTTATATCGTTGCGGCCAGTTTTATTGGTGAAGGAAACCAGAGTACCCGGAGAAAACCACCGACCTGTCGCAAGTCACTGACAAACTTTATTACAGTTACCAAGGAGTTAAGTATGAAAAGATTTACAATAAGAAATAATGATTTATCTCCTTGATAAAATGTTGCACTATTAATACCGCCCCTTGATAAAAAGCCACACCAACAAGAAAGATGGCATGCAGAAAAGGTCACACCATTAATACAGTGTTTAACAAACATGTTTCCATCATACTATCACCACTAACGAGTGCCACATATGATAAATGTACTGTATTAATTACTATGTAAAATGTAAGATGATTTTGCATGTATTTCAGACTGTAATAGAAGCACTGAAATACATTACAACAGGTGTAATGCCTCCTGGAAGTAACAGAGGTGGTGCTTTTGTCCATGATCCAAAGGTAGGTACATCAACACAGGTGTAATATACCTCCTGGAAGTAACAGAGGTGGTGCCTTTGTCCATGATCCAAAGGTAGGTAGATCAACACAGGTGTAATACCTCCTGGAAGTAACAGAGGTGGTGTTTTTGTCCATGATCCAAAGGTAGGTAGATCAACACAGGTGTAATACCTCCTGAAAGTAACAGAGGTGGTACTTTTGTTCACGATCCCAAGGTAGGTACATCAACACAGGTGTAATACCTCCTGGAAGTAACAGAGGTGGTGCTTTTGTTCACGATCCCAAGGTATGTACATCAACACAGGTGTAATACCTCCTGGAAGTAACAGAGGTGGTGCTTTTGTTCATGATCCAAAGGTAGGTAGATCAACACAGGTAATACCTCCTGGACGTAACAGAGGTGGTGCTTTTGTTTACGATCCCAAGGTAGGTACATCAACACAGGTGTAATACCTCCTGGAAGTAACAGAGGTGGTGCTTTTGTTCACGATCCCAAGGTAGGTACATCAACACAGGTGTAATACCTCCTGGAAGTAACAGAGGTGGTACTTTTGTTCACGATCCCAAGGTAGGTACATCAACACAGGTGTAATACCTCCTGGAAGAACAGAGGTGGTACTTTTGTTCACGATCCCAAGGTAGGTACATCAACACAGGTGTAATACCTCCTGGAAGTAACAGGTGGTGCTTTTGTCCATGATCCAAAGGTAGGTACATCAACACAGGTGTAATACCTCCTGGAAGTAACAGAGGTGGTGCTTTTGTCCATGATCCAAAGGTAGGTAGATCAACACAGGTGTAATACCTCCTGGAAGTAACAGAGGTGGTGCTTTTGTTCATGATCCAAAGGTAGGTACATCAACACAGGTGTAATACCTCCTGGAAGTAACAGAGGTGGTGCTTTTGTTCACGATCCCAAGGTAGGTAGATCAACACGAACTGTCGCAAGTCACTCTATCACATGTTGTATGGAGTACACCTCGCCATGAATGAGGTTCGAACTCACAACTTTAGTAGTTATAGGGACTGATTACATAGGTTATTGTAAATCCAACTACCATGCGATCACGACTACGATAACAACCATGATATCAAGATTACAACATACCAATTTTAATACACAATTTGACACATAAAAAGGGTTAATTTCATATCATGTTTAGCAGTTGTAATAAAACTGTTATATAAAAATATAATATTTCTGAACTACATTAAATACACTGATTTTACTGTTTTATCTTGTATTTTTTCATTGATATGATGAAATCTCTTGCTTTGTCGCAAATCACTGACAAACTTTATCACATATTGATAATACCTTGCCATGAACGAGGTTTGAACTCACAACTTTAGTGGTGATAGGCACTGATTACACAGGTAGTTGTAAATCCAACTACCATATGATCACGACCAAGACTGCCCCTATGAATTTCAAGGAAACGGCAATATGCAAATTAGAGTGGATTTATCAAACCATGAATGGTTACGGTTATAAATTGTTTATGTTTTTAATAGATAATTTTCATACTTTCCAGTATGCAAATGAGCGAGAAGTGAAGGCCCAAGTCAGACTCCAGTTTCATGATGTTTCTAACAAACTGACAATTGTACAAAGAAGTATGACTGCAACACAGAAGGTTTGTATCATTACAACCAAGAAATATATTTCAAAGACAAGGCATAAATTGTATTTTTAATTTGCCAGCTTATCTTGTTCAAAGTTCATTTAAGTCGTTGTCATTACTTTGTAAAACATGTGATCTTCTATATCGTACATGTTCACGGATGATTTTGTCAGTTAATTAATTGATTTCAGCTTTTTTCTTCTGAAAGCAAAATTCAGAAAGTTGGAGGACATGGCTATTCAAAAATGGACCTTTTTGAAGGGGGTGTAGATGGTGTCGGCTATTTTCATTGAATTTCAGTTATTTTATTTCCTAACCAGAATAATCCCTGGTTGTCAGTTATTTTATTCCCTAAACAGAATCATTCCTGTTGTCAGTTATTTTATTTCCTAAACAGAATCATCCCTGGTTGTCAGTTATTTTATTCCCTTACCAGAATCATCCCTGGAAGTCAGTTATTTTATTCCCTAAGCAGAATCATCCCTGTTTGTCAGTTATTTTATTCCCTAAACAGAATCATCCCTGGTTGTCAGTTATTTTATTCCCTAAACAGAATCATCCCTGGTTGTCAGTTATTTTATTCCCTAAACGGAATCATCCCTGGTTGTTCTTATCAATATATTCTTGGATGGACTAATAAAAAGCCTTCACTTGTCCAAAATGTCAGAAAAAAACCCCCAGATTCACGAATACAGTCGACTCGTTATCTCGAATTCGATGGGACCATGGAAAAAATTCGAGTCAACCGTAGTTCGACTCAAGAGGAGCTACGAAAACCGGAAGTGTAGTTTGTTTAATGACGAAAGGGAGACAACTCGAGCGAAATTTTGAAGAGCTAACACCAGCATCGCATGTCCCGATTCTCGGAACGATTTAAAACTTATTCGATGTTTTGTTGCTGCTTTTTTTTTTTCTCTGTCACATTCTTTGAATCTTGTGAAACAACTGATAACTTCTAGATATCTTTTTTGTGTGTATGATTATGTTTTTCAGCTGATGCATTGTCATTAAACTTCACCCATCATGACGTATTTTTCTTTGTGCAATATTTACAACAAATTGTGGGTTTTTATGATTCAATAAAATTTCCCCTTTTATTAACAACTGTTAATTAAGAATAACATTTTTTTCAAATCTCTCAAAATTGAGAAATTATACATCTTCTTTAATCAAAATTAATTTCAGACAATTGATAAAACGCTTCCGTTGTGTACTTTTCATAATCATTGATGTATGCCGACCCAAGCGCACTGATAATGTTATGAATCGATAATTTGTTATTGTACACATCTAACTTGTGTCATAATACCAAGCCAATTCAAATATTACCACTAATTAATTTGACAGATTGTGACATAAACATGTGAAATAGCCTAAGGTAAAAATGTCAAAGCCAATGACCGGATGTTTCACCTGTGATCCGATTTTAATCCCAAGGTAATTATACACATGTTTTGACAGGTAAATTCGACTTAGCGAATGTAAATAATATGGCTTTCTACATCTCGGGACCAAAACTTTTATTTGAGACAACCGAAATTACGACTCATCCGAATTCGACTCAACAGGAGTCAAATTACATATATTTATACACAACGAAGTTCGGGACTTCAATAAAAATTCGACTCAACTGGAAATTCGAGTCAACCGAGTTCGAGACAATGAGAGTCAGCTGTATATATTTATTGAGGTTTTTTTTCAGTTGAAACAGATTACATGTAAAACTTTGGATGGTACTATTACAAGGAGAAATGCTGCAGGAGAAAAGAAAAGTATCAGTTCTAGATGTGCTGAGATTGACAGAGAGGTAATGTTATATACAGATTGACAGAGAGGTAATGTTATATACAGATTGACAGAGAGGTAATGTTATATACAGATTGACAGAGAGGTAATGTTATATACAGATTGACAGAGAGGTAATGTTATATACAGATTGACAGAGAGGTAATGTTATATACAGATTGACAGAGGTAATGTTATATACAGATTGACAGAGGTAATGTTATATACAGATTGACAGAGGTAATGTTATATACAGATTGACAGAGGTAATGTTATATACAGATTGACAGAGAGGTAATGTTATATACAGATTGACAGAGGTAATGTTATATACAGATTGACAGAGGTAATGTTATATACAGATTGACAGAGAGGTAATGTTATATACAGATTGACAGAGAGGTAATGGTATATACAGATTGACAGAGAGGTAATGTTATATACAATCTTTTGACTTTGAATGTACCTAATGAAGTTCTAGAAATGTGTTACTGCACAGTAAATTAGATATCAACGTTTTTATAACTATCTTTGGGTCAGTACTTTTACTGGTGGACTATTAATCCCTGAGTGTATTATATGCCCAGTAGTCAGCTGATTTGACCTGTGTTTGTTTGTTTTTCTTGCTCCCAAAGACTTAGGTGATTTGACTTTCTAATATTTTGACCTTGAGTATACCTGGTGAAGGTTATTTCAGAAATGTGTCAAGTAATGGGACATGGCAAGACCCAGATTATTAACAGGTGTATATTAAGTCATTGAGGCAGTCTGGCTCTATGGTTATAAAACATTTGTGTACAAGTTTGTACTTGTAGTTAAAAAACAGTAAATCAGAACACTGTGTAACATGAATATGTTTGTTCAGATTAGACAATTTTGGAATGCAAGCACAGAAATTGTACCAGAAAGTTTTATGACTGCAAAGCCTGATCTTCCCCGAATATCCTTTTCACATGTTAGAATTCAGACTGGGTTTGTCTCATGTACAGTTTACTAGGGAAAGCCTTGTCTTTATGATTGATAGATTGATTGATTGTTGCTTAATTTCCAGCTAACAGTATTTCAGCTATATTCAGGATGAGAACAAGTTTAAAAATTTATTAACACTATATAGAAGTGAGGGAAGGGATGGGTCAAGCGGGTCAATGACTTGACCACCACTGAAAAAGTATGGAGAGTTGGATAGTCTTTAGCAGAGGCTACAATGTCCATACTCTTGAAATCTACAAAAGAGGTCTTTAGCATTCAGGGAGTATGGCACTCTCTAAACACTTTACCTACTATAGTCTATAGTCCACGGTCAGGGAGCATGGCACTCTCTAAACACTTTACCTACTATAGTCTATAGTCCACGGTCAGGGAGCATGGCACTCTCTAAACACTTTACCTACTATAGTCTA
>MJUT01010486.1:347571-360888 GCA_002080005.1 Gigantidas platifrons | reverse complement strand
TGAGTCACATAACATAGTACAACTTTGTTATCTAAACACGGATGAGTCACATAACATAGTACAACTTTGTTATCTAAACACGGATGAGTCATTCTCTTGGATAACTAACCGCATCGGTAGTGTAATGGTTAGAGTGTTCGCCTCATGTGCGGTAGATCATGGGTTCGGGCCCCGTTCGGGACAAACCAAAGACTATAAAATTGGTATTTGTTGCTTCTCTGCTAAACATGCAGTATTAAGAAGAAAGAGCAAAAACTTTGGCTCGGAATCAGGATAATGTTTCCGAGTGGGGTGATATGTCTATCCGCGGATTGTTGTTTCAGTGAGCTACGACTACAAAAATCCAACTCAACATGTTAGTCTTGGACAAAGTGGACTTAATCTTCATCTCATCAAATGTAACTTGTTCTCGCCATAATATAGCTGAAAAATTGCTCATTTGGTGTCAAATAATAATCACTCATTCACTTTGTAGATAACTAAAAGTAAAAATGTGGTCCATTCATATTATGAAAAAAATGTTTAAGCAATGATTCAACCAATATCAACAAAACAAACAGCTATCTCTCGCATCAAATCATACATAAAATATCATGACATATTCTGATGGAAATCCAGGTTTTGCCTTGGGACGCAGAAAAATGTGATCAATTAAGCCACTCATGAGATCAACAACACCCTCTCGATAATTGGATCTCCAATAACAATAAAAAAAAACACCACAGAATCGCTTACAACTTCATTTATCCCCGATATCTCTAGTACTCGGACAATTCAAAGTAAAAATCTTCATCCCCTTTGTATTCCACACAAGATTCCACTGTACATAGGGGGCCGTTGTGGTCATGATCGTATGGTAGTTGGATTTACAACTACCTATGCAATCAGTGCCTATCACCTCTAATATTGTGAGCTCGAATCCCACTGATGGCGAGGTGTACTCGATACAACATTATGTGATAAAGTTTGTCAGTGACTTGCGCCAGGTTGGTGGTTTTTTCAGGGTACTCTTGAATCCTGAACGCTACTAAATGATCTTACTTCCAACCAACCAATCTTGTACAATTTGAAGTCGTTAGATATCCCTTCTTGGGTAAACATATTGTTTTCATCCAGTCTTCCTGTCTGTGTGGCTGTCTGTGTATGTGCAACTCCTACATTTCTAAAGATAATTCCTGAAAACTTTGCATGCTTGTTTATTATCGTATGAAGATTTGTTATCGTTACAACTGTTTGACCCCCACAATATAACTGAAATATTGTTGAAAGTGACATTAAACACCATAGCTCGGCAGTTTGGTGGGATCATTATTGGAGGAGTTATTGCCCTTTTTTTTACCAAGTTTGTATGTGCAACTACTACATTTTAAATTAGCATTCTTCATAGCTGTCCATTCATACTTTTGAACATATCAGAATTGGAGTTATTGCCCTTTTTTACTTACAATATTTCAAGAAAGAGAGTGTTGGGGAGATATTTGTTTTTGTGTCAAAAATAACCTTTAATTTGGACAGATCTTTTTAATAGACCAAGAGTTAAATGTAAAAACAACATAATAAGTTATATAATGTAAAAAAAATTAAAAAAAAAGATAATCAAAATTTATGAATAAATAAGGGTAATAACAAAATTACCAAACTTTGAGCAATCTTCCTAAGGGAAATGCAAAACTTTTAAGTAAGCAAACAGACAAAATCGTCAACAACTGGAAAAGAAAGTTTAAACAGTGATGGTAAAAAATTCTACCAATATCAGCAATACAAACAATCACCTTTCACTTTCACTCACTGAACACAAAAAAATACCTAGACATATATCGTTCAAAATCCAGGTTCTGGCTTGGAACAGGCACAAAAATGTTGCATTAGTTCTCAGTATCTTTTAGTATTGCATGTGTGTTTTTTCTTTTTCAGTTAGAAGGGGATTTGAATGAAGTACAATCAAAACTGGTAGCGTCAAAGGAATCTGTTAGTAATATTACAGCTAAATTGGATCCAATTGAAGTAAGATTATATATTTACAACACCATATCTAATCTACTTAAAAAAAAAATTCAATCTTAATTTAATGAGGTGTTTGCCGGATTTTTATTTTTTTTTAAATTGTTTACCAGTGATCGACGAATAGCCAACAATTTTCTATGCCGAGTCACTTCTGAGGTCACATTTGAAATAACCAATCGGAAACGAGTCTACAATATCCTTAGGTGTAGCATAGCCTAGCTGTTTTATTTAAAAAGTGGTTTCAAATAAGAATAAAAGGTCAACTAGTGTGGCTCCAACACTGTGTAGGTTTAACACCTTTTATTAGATCTATTTCTAATTCTATGTTAGATCTATTTCTGTATTAGATCAATTTATAACACAACAATTGTAGATTGGACTGTATGTCCTAATCAAGATTAACAAATAAGTTTTAGAAGCTGCCGTGGTCATGATTGTATGGTAGTTGGGTTTGTAACTGCCTATGCAATCAGTGCCTATCACCACTACCGTTGTGAGTTCAAATCCCGCTCAGGTGAGGTGTACTAGATACAACATTATGTGATGCAGTTTGTCAATGACTTGTGAGAGGTCGGTGGTTTTCTCCGGGTACTCCGGTTTCCTCCACCAATAAAACTGACTGCCACGATATAACTGAAATATTGTTGAAAGTGGTGTTAAACACCATAACCCTAACTCAAATAAGTTTTATTGTACATTTTTTATACTGACAATACTTTCCTATTAAAATTCATAATATCCATAAAATAAATATAAAAAAATATTATAAACATTATAGCAATGGGACGAGATTTTCTAAATTTCAGTGAAAAGAATTCATTAAAATCCAAGTCTGAATTTATCGCTATTTTTGTTTTTATTGTAGAAAAAATTGAATCAGATAGGAGCAAAATCACAAGATATATACAAACTACAGACCCAGATAAGTATGTCTTATTTCCACTTACAAGGGACTTTATTTTCTGCTCATTTACACTTCCAATTTGTGGTAGTGAACATCCTTGAACTATTCATCCAATAGGACTTTTTTTTCCCAATTGTTAATTTTTTGTGCCTGTTCAGATATAGCTGTCTGAATACAGAATGTAACTCTTTGCCAGTTGTCAATTTAAGACTTCTTTATGCATAAATTATATTGCACGTGCCATGAGTCAGATTTTAATTGAATATTGTGGGATGTCATTTTGTCATAAACATTAGAGAACCGAATCAGGGGTGTAATGGTTACTGTGCTCTGCTTGAGTGTGGTAGATCGTGGGTTCGAGTCTCGATCGGATCAAACCAAAGACTATAAAATTGGTATTTGTTGCTTCTCTGCTAAGCATGCAGCATTAAGGAGAAAGAGCAAAGACTGGTTGGCAGAATAATGTGTCCGGGTGGGGCGACATGTCTATCCGTGGACTGTTGTTTCAGTGAGCTAGCACTATAAAAATCCAATTAAGCGTGTTGGCCTAGTACAAAGCGAATCTCATCATCATTTCATTGAAAATTAACTTGTTCTCACCATAATATAGCTGAAAAATTGCTGAGTTGGCATTTAACAACAATCACTCACTCATAGACATTAGACAACCAGAACTAATACTTCAAGACTCTAATATAGACAAAATTTAAAATTAAACTTTTACTATACTGAACGGCAAAAGAAACGTTGTTTTTTTCAAAGTTTGCAAAAAATCTTTCTGAATACAAAATTGGTGAATTTTTGTGGAGAACAGGTGAATCGTCTGTACAATGAACCCAGATTACATTTTTTAAAACATTTTACAGTTGACTCTATGCTTTAAATTGAGGGAAGATATTGGGTCTGGGTATGGGATGCACTAAAAACACAGAATGAAAAGCATAGAAAGCTCCTGCAAATCCCATTGAACGCCAGCCAAATGCCATGACTCAGTCTTGAACAACAAAAAGAAGCTATTTGAAGATTAAATTCTGGGCAACGGCCTCAACTCGTTGCACAGGCATTTAACTATAATGTATGCACCACCCAACGTCTACAGGAACTCTATAACACTACTTACAGTATTAATGACTGAGCTTGTAATGATCGTCCTAGAGTTACAACACCATGTCAGCATATGTACATCCTTTGACAGCATATGAATAATCAATTCACTAGAGCCAGCAAACATCATGACAATTGGTAACCACAAGAGGCCAATCAGTGATGCCATTATAAGCAAATTTGATTTGCATGTTTAATATGAGTTTTGGTTTTACACACATGAGGTTGTTTTTACAGTTAAGCACACATGAGGTTGTTTTTCCAGCTCACTACACACAATTTTTTTTCCAGCTCAGCACACAAGTGAAAAGCAAGAAATGGAAAGAACAGTGGAAGAATTACAGAAAAATATTGACAATGAATTTCATGGTATGTCATCATTGTTTGTATGTTTGTCCTGGAATTGACATTTGAACTTTGTTTACCCCTGTTGCTGTCAGACAACATGTAAATAAAAACTAGGAAACAGATTGATAATGATGTGCTTCTGCAGTAGTGCCCCTTTTAAAAAACTACTCCTTATTCAATGAAAAAGCGGCCTTATAAGTGGGTGACATCTCTTGAGAGGAAAATTTAGTAGTATTTTACTGATAAGAGAGGTGGCTTTTGGTGGAAGTGTCCTAAGGAGAGTGACACTACTGTATAAAGATATTGTTATC
The DNA here is from genome assembly GCA_002080005.1 of Gigantidas platifrons. Lineage (NCBI taxonomy): Eukaryota > Metazoa > Mollusca > Bivalvia > Mytilida > Modiolidae > Gigantidas > Gigantidas platifrons. The sequence continues at coordinate 356,217 of MJUT01010486.1, read as the reverse complement.
AATAAGGGAGAGTTAAAATCTTTTACTGAAATTGTCCGAGTGTATACAGTGTCATTTGTCAAATTGTTCATCATTGCATAGTCAGAAAAGAGAGGCTAGATATTCTGAAATGGATTTAATCAAATTGATTGACTTGATGAACCGATTGCTATTACAGTGAATCCTGTCTAAATCGAACCCTGAATAAAATAGAATCATGTTTATAAACCTAACTTTAAAGGTAATGTCCCAGTGAAGGAAATCTTTGTTGATTTACCCTGATCCACAGACTGTTATTACAGTTAGCTAGCACTATGAAACTCCAACTAATTGTATTGATCTAGTGCAAAGCAAACATTATTATCATCTCATTGAATGTAACTTGTTTTGGTCATGATGTAGTAGAAAAACTGCTCATTTGGCATTAAACAACAATCACTCACTCAAAGATTTACTATCATTTGTGTCTCTATTAGTGAGAAAGGATATGGATGTAAATGAACACGAGAATCATTTTTTTTGGGTATTTTTCAATTTAATGAGTTGTGTATTTTATAGGTTCTGTAGAAGAATTAAAGAGAGTTCTAGCTGAGTTTCAAAACAAAGTACAGGATAGAGAAGATACTTTATCTCAGGTAAAACACAAAGTATAGGAGAGAGAAGATACTTTATCTCAGGTAAAAAACAAAGTACAAGAGAGAGAAGATACTTTATCTCAGGTAAAATATAAAGTACAGGAGAGAGAAGATACTCTATCTCATGTAAAACACAACAAAGTACAGGAGAGAGAAGATCCTTTATCTCAGGTAAAAACAAAGTACAGGAGAGAGAAGATACTTTATCTCAGGTAAAAAACAACAAAGTACAGGAGAGAGAAGATACTTTATCTCAGGTAAAAAACAAAGTACAGGATAGAGAAGATCCTTTATCTCAGGTAAAACACAAAGTACAGGAGAGAGAAGATCCTTTATCTCAGGTAAAAAACAAAGTACAGGAGACAGAAGATACTTTATCTCAGGTAAAAACATTTGCCTTTACGATCACCTTAAATTACCAGTCGCCTGCTGTAAACAGCAAGCTTAAAACCCTCATGACCGTTTTTATGTGTTTTACACTACAGTACAGAGTAACTATGTTTAGCTTTGTAAGTGTTAATTAGGGGTTTAAATGTCCAGAATTATACTTTAATGGAGCCCTTAGTTAAAATATTTACAACATAGAATAATAAGATTAAGAAATATTATATACAATATATTTCAAGATGTTATGTTATGATCTATGTGTTAAGTAGGTCATACAGTTTGGTAATGTCTTTAACATATAAATGTGAATCAAAGGTTGTAATGCAAAGTAAATGTTGCAAACTCCTCACAAGCTTCTCTTGAGGATGCGAACCTTATGTGAATTTGACATTTAACTTAATTTGATCCTACGGATAATGCCTCTTTGAACCACTTAGTGTGAGATCTCCCCCATGCCATCTCAAGTTAGGGGGAGATATTGCGCGACGTTATTTTTGACCTTATATTTTGGGTAGAGAAATAGAAAATACAGATAAATGCATAGCACTGCAGTTGTCAGCAAAATGCCATAACATTTTCCCATGGAATCCCCCTTGAGCTGAAAGTATTAATGAGATTATATATTGTATGAAATATACATATTTTAACATAACAACACAATTGGAAAATTGACAATGAGTATAATTGTGAACTAGTATCTTAAACACATTCAATTACCTTAAACATTTGTCAAGTGCAGCATATAAATTTGCACCTGTTCCAACATTTACAACTGGCATATCAAGAAACCTAGTTTTGACAGACCTCGACTCCTCCTCAAATACTCGGACAAGAATAGCAAATAATTTGTCATAACCCCTATCATTGCTCTCGTCACATAATATGGTGAATGGTTGTGTTTTGCACCTATCCACGAGGATTTTCTCTAGATTTGGCGGCGATATCCATTCGGTTTTGTAAACAATAAACTGTTTCGATTAAAACTGGAGAAAATTCGAGAGAGATTCAAATATCAACTGTTTCAAGCACTTCGTTAACCAAGCGTTCATTTGACCAACGCCGATGTAAAAAAAAATGGCGTCTTCCATTTGGAAATTGAAAAAAAAAATTGTTAGAGGGAGATTGTGCAGGAGGAAAGCACGTTAGTGGGAGATTCTTATCTCACGCGCGGGAGACGTAACGTTAGCGGGAGTCCCACACGCAAATCGTGAGGGTTAACACCTGTGGATAATGCAGGCTTGGCAGAGAAACAGATAAAAAAGCATTTATATTTATTCAATAGAATTGCATGTAGATTGTACACTGATATCAAATTTTGTTGGTATTCTTTACAGTTTAAAGAACAACAGAAGGACTTAGAAAAACAATGTGACCAGTTAAATAAGAAGAAAAGTGATTTGTTAATGCAAGTGGGAAAGTTAGAACAGGAAGCACAGGTTTGTATCCCAATCAATTTTTTATACTACAAATATATAACTTGGCTTCCATCATCAGTGTAAACATATTACATTTAAAGAGTTGCTTAACCAAATAGAATGAAACTCAGCAGGGTTGGAACCTGTAAGGGAAGGGACAAGCAATATCCTTATGAAGTTTATCCTGTAAGGGAAAGGACAAGCAATATCCTTGGGAAGTTTATCCTGTAAGGGAAGGGACAAGCAATATCCTTGGGAAATTTATCATGTAAGGGAAGGGACAAGCAATATCCTTGGGAAATTTAACCAGTAAGGGAAGGGACAAGCAATATTCTTAGGAAGTTTATCCTGTAAGGGAAGGGACAAGCAATATCCTTAGGAAGTTTATCCAGTAAGGGAAGGGAATTCAATATTCTTAGGAAGTTTATCCAGTAAGGGAAGGGACAAGCAATATTCTTAGGAAGTTTATCCTGTAAGGGATGGGACAAGCAATATCCTTGGGAAATTTACCCTGTAAGGAAATGGACAAGCAATATCCTTGGGAAGTTTATCCTGTAAGGTAAAGGACAAGCAATATCCTTGGGAAATTTATCCTGTAAGGGAAGGGACAAGCAATATTCTTAGGAAGTTTATCCTGTAAGGGAAGGGACAAGCAATATCCTTAGGAAGTTTATCCTGTAAGGGAAGGGACAAGCAATATCCTTGGGAAGTTTACCCTGTAAGGAAATGGACAAGCAATATTCTTGGGAAGTTTACCCGGTAAGAGAAGGAACAAGCAATATCCTTGGGAAGTTTATCCTGTAAGGGAAGGTATAAGCAATATCCTTGGGAAGTTTACCCTGCAAGGGAAGGGACAAGCAATATCCTTGGGAAGTTTATCCTGTAAGGGAAGGGACAAGCAATATCCTTAGGAAGTTTATCCAGTAAGGGAAGGGACAAGCAATATCCTTGGGAAGTTTATCCTGTAAGGGAAGGGACAAGCAATATCCTTAGGAAGTTTATCCTGTAAGGGAAGGGACAAGCAGCAATATCCTTGGGCAGTTTATCCTGTAAGGGAAGGGACAAGCAGCAATATCCTTGGGCAATTTATCCTGTAAGGGAAGGGACAAGCAGCAATATCCTTGGGCAATTTATCCTGTAAGGGAAGGGACAATAAAGATCCTGAAGAAGTTGAGATTCTAATTTGTTCAAAGTTCAAAGTTCATCATGTAAAGGGACTGGTTAGAGATAAAATTAATAAATAAAAACAAATCTTTAGATAGTTAAAACAGAAATAAATTTTCACAGATATTGGTATTTATGTTACATTATTTATGATTGAGTAATTGTTGTTTAGCACTACATGATAATCATGGGTCTGTTTATATAGCCATTGAAGGACATCATATTAGAATTATATTACATGTACTTACAATTGTATTTAATTTTAGGTCCAAGAAGATAATGTGGATAAAAGAAATAAATTGATTGTGCAATTTTCTAAAAAATATGGATTTGAAGGTATGAAATATAATATACAGCTATAGCCGTTTGATGTGTTCAATACATGTTAAGGGGCTGTCGTTGGCCTTGATCGTATGGTAGCTGCATTTACAACTACATATGCAATCAGTGCCTATCACCACTAAAGTAGTTAGTTCAAACCACATTCATGGCGAGGTGTACAGCATTATGTGATGAAGTTTGTCAGTGACTTGCGAGAGGTCAGTGGTTTTCTCCGGGTACTCCGGTTTCCTCCACCTATAAAACTTACTACCACGATATATCTGAAATATTGTTGAAAGTGGCGTTAGACAACATAAACCCATCCCATCCCTCAATACCTGTTTTTATCGACCCAATTAAAAGTTTATATTGACATAGGTCGGAGATCAGATTATTCAGTTGTATGATCAGATATAGAATGTTTTCTTAAACTTGTTTATGGTCCAAGAGAGTAAGGGGCTGTTTACACAGGGTTTTATGGTCAGGAGGAAGTAAATTTACACTGGTCCAGTAGAACTTGAAACATTTTTTATTGTTAAAAAAAAACAAAATGATAAGCTAAGAAAAGAAAGTTTATACAGTGATGGTAAACAATTCAACCAATATCAGCAAAACAAACAACCATCTCTATTGAACATTGAACAGAAAATAGACCATGACATCCAGGTCCTCACTTGGGGTGGAGAAGGGGGATAAACTAATACATTACACTTGGTTCTATAGTGGTATATATCACCAGTCATTTTATAGCTCTAGGAGCTGATGGGATTACCATGGAAACCTGTCTGTAATCAAACTCCTGATTTATCACTCAGTTATTCATGTTGACAGTAACCATGACAACGTATAATTGTGTTATTGGTAAACTTGTGATCATAGAATTAGTAACTTACCATAATTATTTCCATTGTATTTTTGTTTTGTTTTAGGCTTCACCGGATGTGAAATTACAGACGAAAAATACAGAAGTTTTATTGAAGCCGTTCGCAGCGAGTTAGAATCTATGGTTAGCGACGGAAAGAAACTCAAGGTTGGACTAAATAATATTAAATATTACTTCATCATAAGACATGATATTATGGAATTTCTACAAAAATATACCAAAGGAAATGTTGAAAAAGAGTCGCATAAGACAGGTTTAATTAATATATAGGTAACACAATTTTGTTTAAGGGAAATATACACAAAAAAGACGACATATTGTATTGGAATTCCAGCTGCTTGTATGGGACAGGCACAATAATGGGTGGGGGTGTTAATCCAATTAAATATGTATTATAAGGTCAGTCAGAGTAGCACCTCAAATTGTCCTTATAAAACAGGTTTCTACTTAATGGAGACCTACTTACATTTATTTTTTGTCATTGTGATCTACAGATCTACAAGGCTTTTCATTAACAGAGGTGGCTACATGGAGATAGTTGACTGCATCCTGTCATGTAAGACAAAGTTTTAACTAAATAAAAGTGGTTACCTAGGCAGGTATAATGTGTCAAATCAACTATTTGTATAAGAGAGATGGCAATTGTTGGGAGTGTCCTTATAAGAGAGATGGCAATTGTTGGGAGTGTCCTTATAAGAGAGATGGCAATTGTTGGGAGTGTCCTTATAAGAGAGATGGCAATTGTTGGGAGTGTCCTTATAAGAGAGATGGCAATTGTTGGGAGTGTCCTTATAAAAAGGGTACTGCTGTAGTGAAGTAATGCAATATTTAAAATTATTTTTTTTATAATCATGTTTATTTATACAGAAAACAGTGAAACTTTGTCTAAACTGAATCTCACTGGGGCCAATTTTTGTGTTCAGAATAGACAGGTCTTCTGTTTATACAGGATTCTGTTTTATTCGGGTTCACTTTAGACAGGTTTCATAGATTATGTATTTTTTCCAGGTAGAATATGAAGAAAAAGAAAAAAATGTCCAAGTGAAAATAGATGAACTGAAAGAGAATAAAACTAAGCTGGAACAAAGTGAACACATTAAAAGGAATATGATGGTAAATATTTAGTTGTTGTTATAATAGGATTAGGGTTTATGGTGTTTGACGCCACTTTCAACAATATGTCAGTTATATCGTGGTGATCAATTTTATTGGTGTTGGAAACCGGAGAAAACCACTGACCTGCCACAAGTCACTGACAAACTTTATCATAATGTTGTGTCGAGTACACCTTGCCTGAATGGGATTCGAACTCACAACGTTAGTGGTGATAGGCACTGATTACACAGGTAGTTGTAAATCCATATACCATACGATCACAACTATGATGGTCCCTGTTGTTATGATTTGATGAAGTGTGACAGGTATTTCATATTTTATGTTTTTATTCTAAGTATTTCAATTACTGGTTTGATAAAGGACAAGAGAGTATGCATCATTGACTTCCAAACTTTATCTTCACTTTCTTATATTAAATCTTCACCAAACTTGGGCATATCATAAAATTTGAGTGGCAGAAACACTTGAATTTGGGTGACTGAGGGTCATAGGTCAAGATTATTGTTGCTGAAAACAATTTTTGCTTACACTTTGTTTCCTACATCTTGACTACACCATACTTTATTTGAGGGGCCATCGTGACCGTGATCGTATGGTAGTTGGATTTACAACTACCTATGCAATTGGTGCCTATCACCACTGATGTTGTGAGTTCGAATCCCACTCAGGGCAAGGTGTACAACATCATGTGATAAAGTTTGTCAGTGACAGGTCGTTGGTTTTCTCAGGGTAACTCTGGTTTCCTCCACCAATAAAACTGACCGCTACGATATAACTGAAATATTGTTGAAAGTGGCATTAAACACCATAAAACCAAACCAATCAAACTCGATTTGGGTTAAAGTAGATAAAGGTCAAGGTCATTTGTACTAAAAATGAAATTTTCATTTCTGGACACTATTTATTAGTATAGTGCATTTGCCAAGCTTAATCAGATAGTAACCTCATGAAGAACCTATTTATTTTGGGGTCAAAGGTCAATGTCACTGTTACTAAAAATAGAAATTTCACTACTTCCTATGCAAATCAGCATCAGCTAGTGTCCCTACCAGAATGTTTGATTGATATATATCTAAACCAAACAATATTATTGAGACTAACAATTTTATAGGAGATATACAATGAATTTAAACATGGGGACTGGGTTTGATATTCACCCTATACAAAGTAATGGGACAGATTCTCAAATAATTTTCATGATATATCAGGGCTAGAAATTAACTTCTTTCACAACTAGCAAATATACTGACCTTACTAGCAACAAAATTGAACCCAAAATTTATGCTTCATAATATTATAAGTGGGTTAATAAAAATTATTAAAACAGTCAAGTTTAATGTGATTTATTGAACTAAGTCACAAAGCCCCTCTCTCTAGTCATATTGCATTGTGAAAGTTGTCTGTTAAATTCTGCTAGTAATAATATTAACCTCTAGCTAAATAAAGGCAAATCCAAATTTCAACTAGCAATTTGCCTGCTTGCTAGTGTTAATTTCTAGCCCTGTATATTAAACATTTTATTGATGAATATGATGCTCGTACTGAAAAGTCTGTGATCAAAAGTATTTGGAAAATGTCAAATTTTCCCTATATATTTCATTTAAAAGTTTGATTTAGAAAAAAAGAAGAAAATATCCTGAAGTCAATCAATATTCGATTTTAAATATCAGTTTTATTGACAAAGGCAGAATGACTTTTAGCTTCAATACAGCTTTATGAACTAAGAATTGTGAGGATACACAATTAAACACAAAACTGAATTAATGTCGACCAAAACACAATGCAATGATAGTACTTTTGTAGATGAAAAATGTAAGTATGTCTTTAAATCACGAGGACTGGAAAAACATGCTTATAAACATTACTAAAAAGTATTTGAAAGTTACTACACTACTAAAATTACATACTTTCTGCTTTTATTGATTAAAAAAAGTATCAAAATCAGACTTGAATTGACTTCTTGATTATATTTTCTTTTAAATTATAGTTTTATTTAAGATTTTCAGGGAAAATTGGAAGTTTCCAAATACTTTTGACCACTGTCTGTATATGCCATTAAGATTGCATACAACTATAAGTAACTATGACATATATAGAGTACAAGGTATAGAGAGTTTTGTGGTTAGTGTGGGGAAATTGTAATACTAGTCCGCTTAGTTAATGAACTGTTTTCAGTTTCATGGTCTTCTGACTTTGTCTACATCAAGTTTTTGTTATTAGGTCAGTTTGTGCATTACTTTACAACCTAGACACTGGTATTACCCCCACACTGGTATTACCCCACACCAACCACAAAACTATACCTTATACTCTATGTTATAGTTACTTACAGTTTTATGTCAAAAACCCATGTAAGTGAATTAAGAGTAGGTGACACATGGATATATAATGTCATCATACGGATCCATTGATAGATGATGGAGGGTGATATATAATGTCATCATACGGATCCATTGATAGATGATGGAGGGTGATATATAATGTCATACGTGATCCATTGATAGATGATGGAGGGTGATATATAATGTCATACGTGATCCACTGATAGATGATGGAGGGTGATATATAATGTCATACGTGATCCACTGATAGATGATGGAGTACGTATGACATTATCACTGATAGATGATGGAGGGCGTATGACATTATCACTGATAGATGATGGAGGGTGCATGACATTATCACTGATAGATGATGGGGTGCATGACATTATCACTGATAGATGATGGAGGGTGCATGACATTAT
>MJUT01010486.1:313060-326301 GCA_002080005.1 Gigantidas platifrons | reverse complement strand
GAAATAATTCATGGAAGCCAGAGTTTGTATCACGTTTTAACATGGGTAACATTATTTTCGTTGCATTTTATCCCTCGCTAACGCTCTGGATAAAATTTGTTCGAAAATAATGTTAAAACTGTATACAAATTCTGGCTTCCATGAATTATTTCTTAATTAGACCTATTAATGTAACAGATATTTATTTGATGCATGCTCCCAAAACAAGATCGTTTGGTAGTTGGATTTATATCTACATGTACAATCATTTACCATCACCATTTTGTGATGTCAACTTCCACCTGTGACTAGGTGAATTTGATACAACGTTAAGTGATAAAGCTTGTCAGTTTGTTGTAGCAGATCATTGGGTTTCTCAGGTTACACCAATTTTCCCAAACAACACCCTCTGTCCTAATTCTTTCTTTCGTCTAGAAACAGTTGCATTCTTATCAAATGTTACACATGTAATTAAAATGGTTGCCATGTTAACACACAAATAATCACTGTTGAACAAGCTTTCATCTCTCAGAAAATGTCTGTTGTGTAAGAAGATACAATGTCATCGTCATCAGAAATAGTCAATCAGTTACATTTTTTTAATTTTCATTTTTCAGTTGAAAGACAAGTTGAGGTTGGTACCCACAAAGTTAAAGAAAGCAGAGAAAGATCTAGATGAGTTCCGAAAGAAGTACGAGTCCATGATGCAGCTGAAGCCTCTAATGGAAAATGTATGTCGATAGATACTTATGAATTGGACTGTTAATACAATAATTACACATTAATTATGATTTAAACATCATGGAAGGGTGAGATATACCTGTACATGTAGAATACAGGTGATCCATCTTTAGGTGACTTGACCTAACTAGTGTTCAGTTGTGAATGGTTTGTTTCAAAATAATACAGATGCTTGTTTTTCTTTATTTCTAAATACAAACTTCGAGGTCAGAAATACAGAATTACCATGAGGCAAATGAACACTGGTTTGAAAAAGAGTTAAATCATGATTTTATATCATTTTCATTTACTCAACTTGCAATTTGTTGCTTTTATTTTACTAACAAAGGTACATTGTATTATAATGATAAAGTTATGCACATAAAAAAACTATGATTACAAACGGATCTATTTATCATTCATTCATCAGTATTGTTCTTTTATATTTATTAGATAACAACTTTGAATCGCAAAGAAATTCCAGAACTTAAAAACAAAGTTCAGAAACTTAATGAAGAAATTGGTACACTGCGAAGTAAAATAGAAGAGGTAAATATTTGATAAATAAAATCTATTACAGTAGTCCCCCTCTTATCAGGACCCTCCCTCCAAATGTCATCCCTCTTATCAGGCCCCTCCCTCCAAATGTCATCCCTCTTATCAGGCCATTCCCTCCAAACGTCATCCCTCTTATTAGGCCATTCCCTCCAAATGTCACCCCTCTTATCAGGCCCCTCCCTCCAAATGTCATCCCTCTTATCAGGCCATTCCCTCCAAATATCATCCCTCTTATCAGGCCCTTCCCTCCAAATGTCATCCCTCTTATCAGGCCATTCCCTCCAAATGTCACCCCTCTTATCAGGCCCCTCCCTCCAAATGTCATCCCTCTTATCAGGCCATTCCCTCCAAATGTCATCCCTCTTATCAGGCCCCTCCCTCCAAATGTCATCCCTCTTATCAGGCCCCTCCAACCAAATGTCATCCCTCTTATCAGGCCATTCCCTCTAAATGTCACCCCTCTTATCGGGCCATTCCCTCCAAATGTCATCCCTCTTATCAGGCCCCTCCCTCCAAATGTCACCCCTCTTATCAGGCCATTCCCTCCAAATGTCACCCCTCTTATCGGGCCATTCCCTCCAAATGTCATCCCTCTTATCAGGCCCCTCCCTCCAAATGTCACTCCTCTTATCAGGCCATTCCCTCCAAATGTCACCCCTCTTATCAGGCCCCTCCCTCCAAATGTCACTCCTCTTATCGGGCCATTCCCTCCAAATGTCACCCCTCTTATCAGGCCCCTCCCTCCAAATATCATCCCTCTTATCGGGCCCTTCCCTCCAAATGTCATCCCTCTTATCAGGCCATTCCCTCCAAATGTCATCCCTCTTATCGGGCCATTCCCTCCAAATGTCATCCCTCTTATCGGGCCATTCCCTCCAAATGTCATCCCTCTTATCAGGCCATTCCCTCCAAATGTCATCTCTCTTGTCAGGCCATTCCTTCCAAATGTCATCCCTCTTCTCGGGCCATTCCTTCCAAATGTCATCCCTCTTGTCAGGCCATTCCTTCCAAATGTCATCCTTCTTGTCAGGCTAGATTGCATTAAGATAGTAAAATGCTACTAAATGGTCCATCTTACGAGAGGCTATCCCTCTCAACTTTTGCATTGCAGAAAAGGTTGCCATATAAGAGTGGACTACTTTATATGATACTACTCTATGTGATACTACTCTGTGTGATACTACTCTATGTGATACTACTCTATGTGATACTACTCTGTGATACTACTCTATGTGATACTACTCTATGTGATACTACTTTATATGATACTACTCTATATGATACTACTCTATATGATACTGCTCTATGTGATACTACTCTATGTGATACTACTTTATGTGATACTACTCTATATGATACTACTCTATATGATACTACTCTATGTGATACTGCTCTATGTGATACTACTCTATGTGATACTACTCTATGTGATACTACTCTATATGATACTACTTTATATGATACTACTCTATGTGATACTACTCTATATGATACTACTCTATGTGATACTACTTTATGTGATACTACTCTATGTGATACTACTTTATGTGATACTACTTTATATGATACTACTCTGTGATACTACTCTATGTGATACTACTTTATGTGATACTACTCTATATGATACTACTCTATATGATACTACTTTATGTGATACTACTCTATGTGATACTACTTTATGTGATACTACTTTATATGATACTACTCTATGTGATACTGCTCTATGTGATACTACTTTATATGATACTACTCTATATGATACTACTTTATGTGATACTACTCTGTGATACTACTCTATATGATACTACTTTATATGATACTACTCTATATGATACTACTCTATATGATACTACTCTATGTGATACTACTTTATATGATACTACTCTATGTGATACTACTTTATATGATACTACTCTATGTGATACTGCTCTATGTGATACTACTTTATATGATACTACTCTATGTGATACTACTCTATGTGATACTACTCTATGTGATACATACGTTTTTTCTATTACTTTACCAGATTTTAGTCAATACAAAACAGACCATTGTGGTCATATGGTAGTTGCATTTACAACTACCTATGCAATCAGTGCAGATCACCACTAACGTTGTGTGTTCAAATCCCACTCATGGCAAGGTGTACACGATACCACATTATGTGATTAAGTTTGTCAGTGACTTTCGGCAGGTCGGTGGTTTTCTCCAGGTACTCCGGATTCCTCCACTAATAAAACTGATCGCCACAATATAGCTGAAACATTGTTGAAAATGGCATTAAACATCATATACATAACCCTATTTTTAGTGTCATATTTAAAAATTCTTGATGCCAGGATATGTTGTTATTGTACCTAGCAGCCATTAAAATGGGGTTGTCATGGTAGTTTGAGATATACATCTACCTATGTAACCAGTGCCTATCATCACTAATATATTATTAGTTCAATTCCATCAGTGGCATACTTGATACAACTATGTGAGCAAGTTTGTCGGTGACTTGCAGCAGGCCAGTGGGTTTCTTGATGTACTCTTGTCTTCCTCCACAAATATACCTGACCTTACTGTCATGATACTGTTGAGTACAGTTTTTGTACTCATACACCAAAATTGTCCAATCGGAACAAAGTATTTATTTGATACAGTGTTCTTGAAAATATATTTTGTGTTTTGCTTTACACAATTAACTCACTTGCCAAAATGTGTTTGAGTCATTTTAATTTTAGGAGTAATATCAGTATGTACTGTAAATTCACAATAGGATCTCCATTGACAATACAACAGTATTGGTGGTGTAATGGTTAGCATGCTTGCTTCCAGTGTGATAGATAATGGGTTCGACCCCAGATCTGGTTAAACCAAAGACTATGAAATTAGTATTTGTTGCCTCTATGCTAAGCATGCAGCATTAAGGAGAAAGAGCAAAGTCTGGTTGGCTCAGAATCAGAATAATGTGTATAAGTGGGGCGACATGTCTAGCCTTGTACTGTTGCTGCACTGAGCTAGCACTATGAAAATCCAACTAAGCATGTTGGTCTAGTACAAAGCAGACCTCATCATCATCTCATTGAAAATTAACTTGTTCTTGCTATGATATGGCTGAAAAATTGAGCTGAGTTGGCATTAAACAACATTCACGCACACACTTCAATGACAATACAGATATAAACAAACAATAAAAAAAACCTTCACAGATTCTCTTCCTCTTATAGTAATATCTTTTTATATTTAAAAACAGACAATATTTACTCTGTAGCATTAATTCTTTTTCACATGTAGGAAAAATATATTGTTTACTTTTAGACAGAAGACGATCTTCAAACGAAGGAAGGTGATGAGGACATGGCCAAACAAGTACAACCTGATGTGGTCCAGATTGATCGTTATCATGGGGAGGTAATAGAACTGGATAGGAAAATTGCAACACAGCAGTCTCAATTATCTGGAGGTGGTAAGTTAACTGTTAAAACATGTTTTTACTTAGTATCTTTCTTATGACTATATCTGCATGCAGAATTCAACTATATAAGTTGTAATTTACTTATTTTATTTTATCTTCCATATATGTTTTTATCCTTTCAATTTTTCTTTTATTTAAGGAATATTTGAAATTGTTGAACAGGTTATACGATATAACCTGGTTTGGGTCAGTTTACGCTTAATAAACCGTGAAGCTGTTTATGAAAAGCGTAAACTGACCCAAACCAGGTTATGCAAGTATAACCTGTTCAACAATTTCAAATATTCCTTATAATTTAATTTTTACAACAAAATTTAATGATTCCTCGATTTTAATTGCGATCATTTCGTGTGACTATTTGAATTTGTCGTTAGCGGATGAACACGTTGGTGACGTCACAATACCAACCCAGGTTATACAATATAACCAATGTTGCTCCAGGTGGATCAGCCAATCGGATTGCAGTATTCACATCAAATTAAATTATTTGTAGATATAACCAATTGTTTTATAAACAAATATGTTTTATTTCTAAGTGTCTTGTAGTTTAAAGAAATTAATTTATAAAATTTGTTCATGCCACGATATAGTTGAAATTCTGCTAAATTTAAAATTTGCCTTCAGTGCAGTAGATCCTGGTTATGAGTCCCGATCTGGTCATAACAAAGACTATTACATTGGTATTTGTTGCTTCTCCGCTTAAGCACGCAGCATTAATGAGAAAGAGCAAAGACTGGTTGGCATGGAATCAGGATAATGTATTGGAGTGGGGCAACATATCTATAATTATGTTTTATGATTTCTGTCGTCGCTTCAGTTGTTATTGTTCTTTTTATAGATTCTGATAGGACACTACAAAATGTTATAGATGAGAAAGAAGACCACCAGATGCAGGTGTAAGTCATTTAAGGGATCTCAAAACACAAAAGTAAAATAAAATTAGTTTAGAGTTGTAAAAATAAAACTACCCCTTCATTTGAAAGAAATATTTTATGAGTATATTCTAAGTTGTAATCACATAACTTTGGAAACAAAAAGAACTTAAAATTCGCACTCACTATAAAAACAAAAAAATGTACAAATTTTTGAAAGTAGAATATTTTTATGCTCAGCATACGATGATATGGGGACATATAGTTTTTCCATTCATCAGTTCGTTCGTTCATCTGTTAGGCCTTTCATTCGTTTGACCGTCCCCCTTCACTTTGTGAATGCAACTCCTCTGAGGTCATTAGTCCTATAGCTTTCTTCATATTTTGTAAGATGATTGGTCATGATCTGTAGTTGATCATATTATCCTACCATTTTGATTCGACGATTTTATTAGGAGTTATGGGACTATAACATTTTCAGTCTAGTAACACATAGTGGTGGGGAATAGTATCCTTTGTTACATTAAATTCTTGTTTTGATAGGTTTTAAATCCTAGAATAACGAGAATATATGCAATTTTTTTTTAATACATTTGTTTTGTATAATGTTTATTTTATAGTGTTTGATGTCATTTTCTGCTAACTGTGAGAGCACATTAAATTTTATCGTAAAAAATATAATGGTACTGTCAATTAGAGACATGCTTTAGTAAAGTAGAAATACTGGCAGTATTTAAAATAATCTTTGCTTTCACACGAGTCAGTATTCCATTCAAATTCTCCATGCAAACATAGTATTCATTTAAATTCAAAAATACAGAAAATTGTAACATTGAAAACACAAAACTAGAAACTGTATATATACATTGTAACATGAATGCATTCTTTTCCTTTGATCCTTTTATGCTTTATATACCAGATTGTAAGCAACAGCTAAAAACTATGAAATAATACGTGCATATATGAGATATTGCACACTTTAAATCTGGGCTGTAGTTTTATTACTCTCAGAGAGCTGTGCAATAATCAACGACCTAGATGTGATATTGCATGGCTTCATCTTACAAATCATTTATACCACGGTTTTCTCACGCTTCACGTTCGATTGTTTAACTGTTTAACTCAGGAAGACCATGGTATAAATATTGCATGTAGTATAATTACATTGATGGTGAATTGTATAAATTTCTGATCTAATAAAAGTCGAGGATCAATATTTTTCTTGTTTATTTACATTTTAAAATTGCTATATCAACAAAAAGTTACTGCTTTGGAGTTCTATATGTTCCCTTCATGTTTTTATCAAGGCTGATATAGATGTAACAATAGCTTAATTTCAAACAGTCAAGTGATCCAGATTATTAAGGTCTTGAAAATCAATGACTCATTGATGCTTTAATTACTGATTCTGATAGGAAAAATACTTGTTGATGAAATGTGTACTAGAGGTTTGGTTTGGTTTATGACGTTTAACACCACTTTCAACAATATTTCAGTTATATCATGGCGGCCAGTTTTATTGGTGGAGAAAACTGACAAACTTTATCACATAATGTTGTATCGAGTACACCTCGCCATGAACGGGGTTCGAACTCACAACTTTAGTGGCGATAGGCTCTGATTACAAAGGTAGTTATAAATCCAACTACCATGCAATAACGACCATGACAGCCCCTGTATTAGAGGACCAAAATCTAAAATCTGTAGCATATTATAGAAAACATAAACATGTTTATCAATAATTTAAAAATCATTTCTGTATTTGTTATTTGTTATTCTCATATAGCATTCAATGGATTGTATTTATATGTATATCTCAACAGAGACACAATCTCCAAAAATCTAGACAGGAAGAGGCAGAAGATAAATGACCATTCTGAAGAATTGTTGCATTTGAAAAGTAAGATCAATACCTTAAAGGATGAAAAGCTTCAGATTGACAGTGATTTACAACAGAGGTATAAATTAGAGGAAGACAAAGCTACATTTCTGAGTGAAAATGAAGAAATTAAAAGAGAAATTCAGGTTTGTTCAAATCAATTTTAAATCATATGTTTCAACATTATAACAAAACAAACTTGTTAAACTGTATTCTATTAATAAACGATTGATCATATTGTGTTTAGATATTACCGTCTGCTACCTAATTATCACGTTTGATAATGAAAATAGCTGGCATATTCTCATGTAATATGTGACAGACGCCTAATTTACGATCGTCGAGGTCGTGATCATATGGTAGTTGAATTTATAACTACCTGTGCAATAAGTGCCTATCGCCCATATCTTCCAACCTCTGAAACCTTCAATGAGGGAGATCTTCCCCTCAGCTATGACAGCTGAGGGGGAGATTTTGTGTGAACGACATTTTCAGCCTAAATATATGACCTGTACACTATATACATCTACAAAACACCAATAAGAGTTAATAAATATACTTTATTTCTTCAATTCATTGTTATAATCTATACAAGCTGTTTTTGCCTTTTTCAATACCTCTGAGTCAGGACAATACTCATAACATTCCATATTTTGATTTTGTTTGGCACAAATAAGTGAGCATATATAGTCTCATTTGCCAGTTCTGACCTATGTTCAGTTTGAATCTTTTTTAGCATCGAGAAAATACGTTCACTATCTGCATTACTATTTGGCAGAACTTGGTCGTAAAAATTGAAAATCCTTCATCCAATCTGCTTGAAATTTGCAGTTATATTTCTTGTTGGAGTTGACATGGCAGAAATGATTTTCGATTACTTATAAATCGAACATAAAAACTACTCACCAGAGTTTTCAAATGATCGTCCATTGTTTGTTTACTTCTATTGACAGTAATGAAAAATCCCGAGAAATACGAATGTGGGTCATTGCAGGTTAAAATATCCAAATTTGAGAGATTATATACTCCCGCACGGGAGTGGACAGGCAAGCGGGCGATTTCCGGAATTTCGTCGTTTGTGCGGGAGACTCCACCACTAATGTTGTGAGTTCGAATCCCGTTCAGGCGAAGTGTACTGGATACAACAGCATGTGATAAAATTTGTCAGTGACTTGCGACAGGTCGTGGTTTTCTCTGGGTACTCAGGTTTCCTCCATCAATAAACTGACCGCCAAGATATAACTGAAATATGTGTGTACTCCGGTTTCCTCCATCAATAAACTGACCGCCAAGATATAACTGAAATATTCTTGAAAGTGGCATTAGATACCATTACCTAACCCTAATTGTCAATATCATGCTAACCAATCTTATCTTACACTCAGACTTTTTCACCTACAATGACCAATAAATTGAATATTTTTATTGGATGCCACAGAATAACATTTTCAGGAAAACAAGGTGTTTATCTTTTGTTTTTGAAGTGTAAAATAAATCAGACTAAATTTCAGTCTGGTTATAGTGTAATTTTTAAATATGTATCTGGTGGAAGTCATCTGCCAGTATAAATTGGGTATGTTTTTAATCGTTTATGCTTGGAAGAATCTCAAAAAACTTTACTTTAAGAACTTTAGTGTCCACTTACTTAAAAATTCTAAATTGTCATTTGAATCAAATCAGTTTCCCATCTTTTTTGTATATTTTGTATGAGATTATTTTATTTTCATGTTAAATGATATACAATTATCCTCCTTTTATAATGACTACTCCTTCTGACATGGAATAAGTGGCCTTATTAGAAGGGTGACCTCTCTTGAGGAGGACAATTAAGTAGTAATTTACTATCTGAGTGCATCTGAAATCTGGTCTTATAAGAGGGGTGGCCTTTGGTGAGAGGGAGGCTACTGTAACAATATTTAGTTGTTTGTAAATTCAACATTCTTAAGATGACCCAATGATTACAAAAGTTTTTTCTATTTATATCATTGTTTATTTCAGGAAGCCAGTGAACAGATTAGACCCATACAGGTAACGTTTATATGTTATTTTCTACTACTGTGAAAACTCTAAATCAAACATCCTTGGTACCAACTTTTGTGTTTGAAATAGACAGGTGTTAGGTTTTACAGGTTAAATTAAGAAGGTCAGTTTATATATAATTCTGGTTTATTCAGGGTTCGGTTAAGACAGATTTCACTGTATGGTATATATATGTAGGAACATTTTGGTCTGTCTTTATTTATCTTCTGTTTTGGGGAAAATTTACTATGTTATTTTTCTCTGTTAAACAGTCAGTAGTTACAGTGAAACCTGTGTAAGCTGAGCACCTTTTAGAGCAACTCTTGTGTTTATATTAGACAGGTTAAGTTTTAAAAGAATCCTTAACTAGATTCTGTATTAGGTTTATAGTGGTTATCAGTAAATTCATGGATAGGTTGGTAATAATACTGAAAAACTAGTCATGGACGATAGTGGGTAACGTGTATGGAGAGTGTCATGCTCCCTGGAAGCTAATGACCTCTTTTGTAGATTTTAAAAAGAGCAAGCGCATTATAGAGCCTACAAAAGACTACATTTTTCATCCCTACCCAACTCACCATATTTTTAGCTCACCTTGCCAAAGGTGAAGTGAGCTTTTGCCATCACTTGGCATCTGTCGTCTGTTAACTTTTCACATTTTAATCTTCTCCTCTCTAAAGATTGCTCATTTTGTCTCTATCCATTAACAAGCATGGCCGCCACAGGCAATTCTTTTTTCTGATTTGACCGATTTTTAATAATCTTCTCCTCTGAAACCGCTTAGCCAAATGAACCGAAACTTGGTAGGAAGCATCTATGGAAGGTCCTCTGTAAAGATTGTTTATTTCGTCATGATCCGTAGACAAACATGGCCGCCACAGGCGATTCTTGTTTCTGATTGGTCGATTTCTAAAAATCTTCTTCTCTGAAACTGCTTAGCCAAACGAACGGAAACTTGTAGGGAGCATCCATGGAAGATCCTCTATCAAGATTGCTAATTTCATCCCGATCCGTTAACAAACATGGCTGCCATAGGCAATTCTTGTTTCTGGTTGGCTGATTTCTATGAATCTTCTTCTCTGAAGCTGCTTAGCCAAATGAATCGAAATTTGGTGGGAAACTCCTATGGAAGGTTCTGTATTAAGTTTCCTCAAAGCAGAATGAAAGGGTAGCGACACAAGCTCAGTCCACTGATCCTCTAGTTTTAGTGGCAGTCAAAAGTCATTGACCCATCCCTTCCCTCATTTCTATATAGTTTTTATATATTATTTAACTTGTTCTCGTTCTGAATATAGCTGAAATACTGCTTGCTGGATGTTAAGTAATAATCTATCAATCATAGATATGTTGTACTTGAATCAATAAATATTTGTTGCAAAAAAAATATGAGATAAACAAATAAAAAAATATCACCAGATGTTCCACTTATTTTTTAAACAAATTTTAATCTGCATGTTCTAAATATTCTAACATAAGTGTAGGAGTGGGAAGACATATGTACGTAGGAATGGGAAGACATATTTACGTATGATGGGGAAGACATGTTTACGTAGGAGTGGGAAGACATGTTTACGTAGGAGTGGGAAGACATGTTTACGTAGGAGTGGGAAGACATATTTAAGCAGGAGTGGGAAGACATTTACGTAGGAGTGGGAAGACATATTTACATAGGAGTGGGAAGACATATTTACATAGGAGTGGGAAGACATATTTACGTTTGATTGTTCTACAAGAGGACTAACATTATACAAATCTATTTTTATCTACTTTTGTAATGAAAACAGACATTAAAATATGCATTGCAGGAAACATCTGGACTAGAAACATTATACAAGTGATTGTAAAATATAGATAATGTATAAAAAGGTTTGAAGTATTTCAAATGGAAATATGTTTTGAGCAGTATTGCTATGGAAACGACCCCTTTATTTTGCTTTTCTTTAGAATTAATTTTCTTATGATCAGGATTAACCTAAAACACAGAAAAATTATTACTTTCTCTTTTTTTCCAGAATAAAATAGATAAAAGAATAGAAGAAAAGGGTAATATAACAACAGAAAAGGAAGAGAAAATAGAATCTGCTAAGGCAGAGGTAATATAGGCTATGATAAGGCACAGGTAATATAGGCTATGATAAACAAAACGTATCAAATTCAGTGCTCATGGCAAGTATCTGGAATAACCTTCATCAGGTATGCTCAAAGTTGAAAGGTTGGAAAAACAAATAATTTTAAAAGTTTTGGGAGCAAGTAAACCAAAGGGCATAAACAGGATAGACAAAATCGGCTTAGGTCACCTATGATGTTAGACTTCAGTAGTTACTGGTCTCAACTTCAAAAAATAGATTTAGCACACTTGCAATGAAAAATAAATCAAGCCTACTGACCCGATCAGATTTTGACTGGCCAGGGGTAATAGGACCAGTGTTAAAGTCACAGACTGGTAATGCATGTTACCATGACAACTAGCATGATGGTTGCTTGACAAATTCACCATTGTATTTATTTCAATTCAGGGACAGAAATTAACAGGGGCCCAGTCGCCCATGGCCCCTAGATTTTGGTCTGGGCTACTAAGCTTTTACCTATAATTTAGTTAAACATATAGACATTTTTTTATCAAAAATCTTGTCTGGGCTACCAGCTTGAACTTCCCAATTTCTATCCCTGCAATTCATATTAGATGCCAGTAAATCACTGAGCAGAAATCACAGAATGCATTTGTTTTTGTAATGTTTATATATGCGACATAATATTTCATCTGTGACATTTATTGTGATCACATAAATCAATAATCAATGTTTAAGTAAGTGGTGGATAAAGACTAAATATGTACACACTCATTCAATCATTAATAAGTACACAATACATTTACTCACTTAATGTAACATTTGTGAGATATTACTGAAAATAATAAGTAAGAAAGTATATGAATGTGAATGAACGTGAGAGACTACCTAACTTTACACTTACATTAAATTACTACATTTCACAGTCAGAGTGGGGTCTTCAACAATAAGAATACATCATACCCTAAAATGTGTGTGAAACAGCTCCAAGGCTGCAGTTGATGTTTTATTTGATGGAGTAATGATTTTGATCAATATTCTTAAGTTTGATTTATTTGGGTAATGGTATTTAATTTATACATTCATTGTAGGCTTCATCCAGATTTTTCATTTTGTTAATAATAAAATTGCAGGTGGACAGATTGAAAAGTGATGCCAATAAAGTAAAGAATATCAATCAAGAAATTAAAAGGTAAATGATCAATGCTAAAAATATAAGATCGTTGCTACAAAGATATCATTAATGCTAAAAGTGTAAGATCGTTGCTACAAAGATATGATCAATACTAAAAATATAAGATCGTTGCTACAAAGATATGATCAATGCTAAAAATATAAGATCGTTGCTACAAAGATATCATTAATGCTAAAAGTGTAAGATCGTTGCTACAAAGATATGATCAATACTAAAAGTGTAAGATTGTTGCTACAAAGATATGATCAATACTAAAAGTATAAGATCGTTGCTACAAAGATATGATCAATACTAAAAGTGTAAGATCATTGCTACAAAGATATGATCAATACTAAAAGTGTAAGATCTTTGCTACAAAGGTATGATCAATGCTAAAAGTGTAAGATCTTTGCTACAAAGATATGATCAATACTAAAAGTGTAAGATCAATGCTAAAAGTGTAAGATCTTTGCTACAAAGGTATGATCAATGCTAAAAGTGTAAGATC
>MJUT01010486.1:260950-295056 GCA_002080005.1 Gigantidas platifrons | reverse complement strand
AGATTTCAGCTAGGAAAGGGAGGTAACTAGGTAACTGATGCTGTGGTTATAATTATAAGATTTCAGCTAGGAAATGGAGGTAACTAGACAACTGGTGCTGTGGGTATAATTATAAGATTTAAGCAAGGAAAGGGAGGTAACTAGACAACTGGTGCTGTGGTTATAATTATAAGATTTCAGCTAGGAAAGGGAGGTAACTAGGTAACTGATGCTGTGGTTATAATTATAAGATTTAAGCAAGGAAAGGGAGGTAACTAGACAACTGGTGCTGTGGGTATAATTATAAGATTTCAGCAAGGAAAGGGAGGTAAATAGACAACTGATATTGTAGTATTATTCTTTCAAGACTAATTGTGTATGGTTTGAATGGTATAGAGATCATTTTTGTTTATTTTCAGTGGTTATTCCCAGTTGGTGAGAGCACTAGTTGCAGAGATGCACAGTAGATAATACATTTTGTTTACTCATAGATAACGACCATTTTATTGATGAGAAAGTTACAAACATCAAGAAAATAAGTCGTCCTGTATTGGTTTCTAGAATTTCTTCTTGAAAATCTGAATTCATTAAAGGAAGGACTTGGACATCAATAACGAAGTAATATTGTGTCTATGAATAGATTAAAATAAAACTTTTTATTGTGTCTTTAAATAGATAAAAGGACTTGTTATTGTGTCTATAAATAGATTAAAAGATGTTATTATGTCTATAAATAGATAATAATAAAAAACTTGTTATTCTGTCTTTAAATAGATAAAAAGGTCTTGTTGTTATGTCTATAAATAGATAAAAAAATACTTGTTATTGTGTCTATAAATAGATAAAAAGACTTGTTATGGTGGTTATAGCAAAAGTCTTGTCAAACTGCATACATGTAGATTTAAGGAACAACAGTACTGTTATTCCTATTCTAATGAAATTCTCCCAACGTGTGCACACTGGTTTGAAAACATACAAATAAATGACGAAATATATGCACTTTTCAAATTCCTTCCGCTAAAAAAATAGTCCGTCAAATCCACAATTGACACCAACAACTCTTCAAATGCTCTCACTGTATCATCTAATTCAGTAGGACTGAGGTGCATACAAACAGAAAAATTCTACAATTGTTCTTGACATATAAAAAAATTCCGGAAAAATACTTAATACAACAATCTATCGACTTTGACTTTTGTAATTTATCGTCATCCGGTGACTTAATTTACAAGGAACGCTGGTGACATTGACACAATTGCTGGTTACTGATTTATTTTATGATTTTGTGAGCATTTTACTTGTTTAAGAAGCTAAATGCAAAATGCCATCAAATTGGAAAATATCAGTAACTTAATTAAATCACCGTATAGTTATCAATGTAGGAAAACTACTGTAAACATGAAGGTTAGCGGATTTTGTTATCACGTGCATTTCCATTATTACTGACTTCCATTCAAAATATATGTTAGATTTTTCCTACTAGAATCAAAATAATTCATGGAAGTCATAGTTTGTATAACATTATTTTCGTTTAATTTAGTCATTACTTTTCTGTAATTCATCGTAGAATATGTGTCCACACCAACATTGCAACAACAAAAAAAGCATCCAAAGGGAACCGTATGGCCTTAAACGATGAGAGAAAACCTCAATGCACAACTGCCGTGAACTGGCTGTTAAATGGCCATGACGAACATTGTACAGGAGAAAATGATACAATATTTTCCTGAAATTCAGGTGTTTGTTTGTTGTTTATGAAGTGGGGGATTTTTTTTTTGCACTGCAATTCAATTTTTCTGTAAAAAGAAAATAGAAACAGACTGGGGTTTTTTTTCAATTCATTTATCTAGGCATTGATCATGACCATTTGTAGGACTTATTATATCCAAATATAGAGAGAATTTTTTGATATTTTCAAAACTGAAAGTGAGAGAAAAATTTTGAAGTGTGAACACTTCACTTCAAATGGTCGGTAACTTTATATTTGGAATAAACAAATGTATGCAGAAAGACAGAAAGAAAGGGACTGGGGTTAAGCTGTGTACAATTAATGTACTTAGTTTATATGATCATATGTTAAAATTTGAAAACTGGGCTTTAAATAAAAATGTATCGGGATAATCTATTATTATATCATTGACACATCAATCCCCACTTTTTATTTCCTGTCAAAAAAACTGATAGAGTGAGTGAGTGAGTGATTGTTTGCAGCTATATCATGGCGAGAACAAGTAAATTTTCAATGAGATGACGATGAGGTCTGCTTTGTACTAGACCAACACGCTGAGTTGGATTTTTAGTGCTAGCTCACTGAAAAAACCGTCTGCGGGTAGACAGGTTGCTCCACTCTGACACATTATTCGGATTCCAAGCCAACCGATGTGGTTTTGAATTATTGAAGGTTCAAGTTTAAAACAAGTAATTGAGAATACCTTTTCCCGATTGACAATGTAACTGAAAGAATTTGACACATATTTGACTATTGTATGTTTATTAATACACAGTGTTTAGGTATATCCTGAAGCCTTCTGTATCTAACAAAGAAATGTAGACAGTATTGTAGATACCAGTATACAGTAGAATTTTAGTTGCTTAAACTCTAAAGAGGGCCGTCGTGGTCGTGATCATATGGTAGTTGGATTTACAACTACCTATGCAATCAGTGCCTATTGCCACTAATGTTGTGAGTTTGAATCCTGTTCAAGCGATGTGTACTATATACAACATTATGTGATAAAGTTTGTCAGTGACTTGCTGCAGATCTGTAGTTTTCTCCGGTCACTTTGGTTTCCCCCAGCAATAAAACTGACTGCCACGATATAACTAAAATATTGTTGAAAGTGGCGTTAAACACCTTAACCCCTAACCCTCAAACTCTAAGGAACTGTTAAAATGTGTTAGGTTGACCAATGATTCATAATTTCCATAGAAAAACTCCTGACCAGCAATGGTTCATTATGTTATTGTTGATTATGATTTTCTGGACAGTGGACTTGATTTTATCAGTTAGATAGTTTGTCAAAGGTTAAAATCTATTACTTTCACCATTTTTTATAACCGTTTTGAAACCACATGGTAATGGTTAGCATGCTCGCCTCAAGTGCAGTAGATCGTGGGTTTGAGCCTCGGTCAGGTCAAACCAAAGACTGTAAAATAGGTATTTGTTGCTTCTCCGCACACAGCATTAAGGAGAAAGACTGGTTGCCTCGGAATCAGAATAATGTGTCCAAGTGGAGCGACATGTCTACCATGTCATTCAGTGAGCTAGGACTATAAAAATCCAACTCAGCGTGTTGGTCTAGTACAAAGCGGACCTCATCATCATCTCATTGAAAATAAAAAGTGGGGATTGATGTGTCAATGATATAATATTAGATTATCCGGATACAATTTTATGTAAAGCCCAGTTTTCAAATTTTAACATATGATATTTGACAAGAAATGTGTGCATCACAAAATACACCCGTCTATATAAATTATCAAACGGTATAATGGTAATGACCCCAAAATAAATAGGGTTCTTCCCCTTCCACAGGGGAATCATGTGGCCAAGTTTGGTAAAGATCCAATATACAGAACTAAAGTTATTGTGCCGAAACGACCCTGTTGTCAAAAATTATATTTATAGTAACAGTGACCTTGACCTTTGACCTAATGACCTCAAAATAAATGGGGTTCTTCCCCTTCCACAGGAGAATCATGTGGCCAAGTTTGGTAAAGATCCAATATACAGAACTAAAGTTATTGTGCTGAAACCTGTGTGCACGCCTGCCCGCCATACCCAATCACATGAGACGGGTGTATAAAAAATGTTAGGCTATCAAGGTCCACCAAGCTCTGGTTATGGATATTGATTTAGGAGGTTTACGATGACCATCCCAAATTGAGCGAGTGTTCAATGCCAAGTGAGTAAATTTTCAGCTATATGTTGCATGTTGAAGAGACAATGTCAGCTTAGTACTGGACCAACATGCCAAGTTGTCACTCCACTTAAAAGACACACATCACGATTCCAAGCCAACCAGTTTCTGCTCTTATTACTTAATGTGGTGTACTTAGCAGAGAAGCAGCAAATACTAGTTTCAGAACTAAATGGTAACCGTATTTGATTGATATAACATTCAAGTCTGGACAGAGTTGCACAAACATCAATTAAATTCAAGTCTCAATTACATTTCCAAGTGTAAATTTATTTAAAGACCAAACACATTATCGTATATTCTTTGCTCAAATTTTGCACAGACAAAGAAAATGGGCTCTTCGGTGAAATTAGGTGGAAAAAAATATAGGTAACGGACTTCGTTTCGTTGCTATAGTATCACGAAATATGCGAATTTCTCAAAATTAAGAAAACCGACTGGTCCTGGTAAAAAGCAGTATAACTTTTTGTTTATATGCGATATCTTCAAAAAAATTAAAAAAAATTCGGGGTGAATATTTCTTTGTGCCAGAGCTGAAAACATATTTAATAATACGTTCGGTCGTGTATATTTTTTGCCGATTTTCACTTTCCCGCGGGAAAAAAGTCTCGACATTTTCCGAATTTATCTGAAATAAAAAAAAAATCTATCGTTGATTTTTTCTTCATATTCCATATTAAGTAAAAACAAACAGATGTCATTCGAATGAAATGAAAAAAATATATATGTCACGGACATCATCAGAGTAAAACGCTCTCTTTGAAATATGTTTTTGCTTGATTTGATAAACAGAGTTGTCTTTTTTCTGACGTCCGAGATTTAGCATCACAATACAATGCGCTAGCTGATGCGTACAAACATTGGTGGGTTTGCTCTTTAAGTACATTTCAAGTAAAATTAAGTTTTAATCGACACATAAAAATTTAATCAAGATTAGTGCAACCCAGTGCATGTCAATATCTGACTGAATGTCAAGTAGTGAAGCATTTGGTCTAAATTGTATCCACCTGTGGTTATATCGATACTTGGCTTGCAGACACATACACCTTAATATTGGACACTTCTGAGGACTCCTCGGTTTGTAAGTAGTGGAGAATACACTCCAACTGTAGATTCTTAAAAATAATCAACGAGGGTCGAGTTGATTAATCATTTTTAAGAATCTACAAGTTGGAGTGTATTCTCTCACATAATACATTTCTATCTGCAACAGTCTTTTCATTTTATATTTTTACCTTTTTAATGTTCAGAAAGCTAAATAAACAACATTTTTTCGGCATCCGTGCTTTCGATTCTCGTTTATATTTAGAAAATTCAATGTCTTTCAAGTGAATAGAATCGTTTATATTTAGATATTTCAAGTGTCCCAAATGTTACTAGCATGTGGTCTGTCTGATTTGTTATGTTGCGGTGGGTTCGTTGGTTGTTTTTGTATTGCGAGAATACTCACCAGTTCTGAACATAAATTATGTCAGAACTCAAATACTTGTATATATTGATCAATTGCTTTTTTTAAGCAAATTGTTGATATTTTTTTTACAAAGCTTTACTATCAACAGTTAAATATACTAATTATAGAATTTATTAATGTGGTGAACTTAGCCAAGTGGTAAGATGGAAGTTTTGAAAGTCAAAGTAGACTTAAAAAAGTCCGGCAGTGGTTCTAAACACGAAAGTCCCAAAATAAGTAAAACACGTTTTTAAGCTTAAAATTGTAAAAGGTTAAAGTTCATATATTCAAGAACAAAAGAATCAACTAGATTCTTAAAAATAATCCACTGAACAATAGTGTGACGTCGGAGAAATGTATTATGTGTATGATAAATGTTTTTCCATTGGTTTACATTACAAAGTCGAGATGTATATCGTGTTGTGATTGTTCAATCGCCAATTTTCAGCAAGAACAAGTAAAATTTGATGAGATGATGAAATCTACTTTGGATTTTTAGTGCTGGCCGACTGACACAAAAGAGTCCATAGGTAGACATGTCGCTCCACCAGGCATGGGGTAATGCTAATTTGTAATTGTAATGCATTACATTTTCCCAAGTAATCATAATGCATGTAATGTGTAATGCCCCAATTTTGGCATTACATGTAATTGTAATGTAATACATTACATTGGCAAAAATGCATGTAATTTATGCATTACATGGCATTACTTCTGTCTGCTATGTGCTATGATGTTGTGCACGGTGTTGGTGTTATATGTAGTAATTTCAAAAGCATCGATGTCTGGCGCTAAACGTCATGAAGATGGCTCCACCATACAAATTATCCCAATTTCGAGACAACCAGTCTCCTTAATGCTGCATGATCAGTAAAGCAGCAAATGCCAATTTTCAGTCTTTGATTTGATCTGATTGGATCTCAAACCCACCGTCTACTGCACTCTATGCAAGCTTGCTAACCATTACACCATTGATTCCGTCTCATCGAGTTTAGTATCCAACAAAATGTCTAATATTTGTATTTGAAATTCCAAATAAAGGTATACAGTTGGAGATCAAATTATCACGGGGGAATCACATTAATCAGTTTTACCATGCCACGTTTGTGTCTGTCCCAAGCCAGGACCTGGATTTTCAATGAGTGAAGGCGAGAGATGATCGTTTTTTGTTGGTATTGATGGAATTGTTGACCAGTGTTTAACCTTCTTTTCATAATGAGAAAAATTTAGTGTCAAAACCCAAGATTAGCAAATAGGACAAAATATTAAACAGCCCAAAACTAAGTAACTCGTAAAAAACTTTATTTACAAAATAATTGATTATAAATTGAGCTGTGACAAAATTTTATCTGCTTCCAAAAAGTGCTCCACTTGTATTACGAGGTTTCTATTTATCCTCACAGATCAATTTATAACAAGATACCCATTACCACATTTACTTACAAAATAAAACAAAGACTAGTTTTAATTTAAAAATATATTTATACTGGTATATTACATTCAGTTACATGATATTATACAACTAGATAAAAATAATAAGCAATCAACTTAATAAAATTTATGCAATGATTCGAAAGCAAACCATATCAATCATTTAAAAACCTCCATCAAAATTTGCATGTTTTGAAAAATAAAAAACGGTTTAAAAAAACATGGAAAACAAATCTTGGGAGCACTAAAGAATGTAAAACTTGCGTATTTATAAACTTACAAATAGGATTTGAACTTTCTTGGTAAAAAAAATAAAATGGACATAAAAACAATGTAAAAGAAAGTAAAAATCTTCTGAAGGAGATTTTATAAATGTTTTATTAATAGGATTGCAATTAAGTGAATTTTAAAAAAAAAAGAATATAATTTCATGCCACTTGAAAAATAAAAACATTTAAAATGGAAAATAAAAAGACTTGCATATGGCTTTGGTTTTACTTTAAAAATTCATTCATACGACTTGAAGAGAGAACATGCAATTACGTGTTCACATTTCATGATTAACAATGTAAAAATCAGGTTTGTATACCCTCATACACAATTAAAAACACAACCACAAAACATTCGCACATGTGTTCATATTACACAACTCTTTGCACATAACTAAGAACTATGAGAGCTGCCTTCCTTATTGCACCTGTATTTGTGTGGGATTCCATTAATGTCAATAAATAAATAAGTTCCCGCTGCTTGGGCATCATAACCTGGTGCTATTTGAAAGAACTGTGGTAAATTGCTGTAGAGTTCAGATTTTACACGACCAGGGGCAGACTGGCTGGAGGTGGAAACTTCTGAAAATTTGAAATTTCTTCATACCTGTGAAAAAAAGAAACAAATGTAATTTAGAAATATATAAATAAAATTTAAACAAGGGCAACGTAAAGCGTGGCGTATCCCCTCGCCTAAAAATTTTACCTGGTGACCATGACCTTTGACCTTGAAAATCAATAGGGTTCCAGATTCTCTTAAGGACTAAGTATGTACCAAGTTTGGTCAAAATCCATTGAAGGATGTTGATTCTAGAGCATTCACAAGGATGTTACGGAAGGACGATGGTAGCGTTACTATATCCCTTAGCAACTTTTTTTATAAGCACCACCGTAATATAGAAACACACAAAGCGGAAGTGCTATAATCTAGTATCAGGGTTCATACACTTTTTTGTGGAGCAAAATCAAGGACTTTTCAAGGACTTTCCAGGACAAAAATTACAGTTTTCAAGGACCTTTTTCTGAGCATTTTCATATATAAAACCTTGTTTAACCTTACTTTTCTTCAAGTGAAAATGTCTGTACCCAGTCAGGAAAATGATGGATGTCCAATGTCAGTGGTTTTGTGGGTGTAGCAGACTTGCCTACTTTTACGATTTTGGCGTAAGGCTCACGATTTTTTGGGCTATCTTGCGCCCTTACGATTGTTGTCAATTTCCTTAAACGATTCGGCAAATTTGCGGTATTTCTGGAAAGTGTTCGGTTCCGGTCCTTCATTTCATTGCGGTTCCGTATATTATAGATCGTAGCGGCATTTCCGGTGATTAAAAAAACGATGTCAAAACGAACTTTGTCTGTCAAAATTTTGATAATAAACCCAAAATCGATTTAAAATGTTAACATTATGTGGTTATATCATGTGCCATTCGCAACATGTGTAGTTTCTGTGACCAAAAAAAAAGAGCCTTACCATTTTTTATCTCAACTTACTATTTTTTTCAAGCACCTTACTATGTTTAACAAAAAGGGGTAGGCAAGTCTGGTGAAGGTACTTTTGTGTTTGTCTTTTTTTTCTTTTGTTCAGGAATTTACATTTTCCAGGCATCTTGAACTGGCAATGATCAAGGTCACTGGCGACCGACGGCTGATCACGCGATGTTATGATTTTTTATTTTCATAATTTTTAATTTAGAACATAAGTGGACACGTTTGATGTTATGCCCATTAAGAAATACGTTCAGGAAAACCCATGAATCGTAACGGAAACCAATTAAAACGACAAGGTGATGGGATTACATTAATGCGTATTTTTGATTTGAGCGGTAAATTTCCGGAAAACACCGTTTTCTAGAAATAGCGCGTAGTGATACGGGAAGGTCTATTTATATTTCCATGGGTAACTGAGGTTGTTGACATCGATTCAACGTCTTGGAGATCGAAAATTACTGTTAACATGCACTTATTTCGCGGAAATAAGATTGTTCAAATAAAAAAGTAGTTTTCAAGGGTTTTCAAGCACCTTTATTGGAATTCAAGTACTTTCAAGTCCTTGATTTTGCTACTTTCGTTTTCAAGTACTTTCAAGGATTTCAAGCACCTGTGCGAACCCTGTAGTATAACTTATATATAATTGTTATAGTATGAATAACCATACCAAGAAGTTGCATATTCCATTTCTTTCTTACACGTGAACCTATATACAGAAGACTGGAAGGACTTTTTCCTCTGTTATCCTTATCTATCTAGTGGCTGTATCATGCCTTGAATGTTACCGACTTTAATACCAGGTTAAACAACTTTAAAGTTATATTCAGCAAACAACTGACATGGTCTTCAGTATTAATAAACCAGGAAAGTCAAGTGCAGACATCCATTTTAGCAAACATTCAAAACAAAGTCTTGAACCAGGTCAAAACATTTAAGAGAGTTTGTTAGTACTCAAGAATGGTAAGTTGACAATACAGAAACTGAAATCACCATATTTTGTCATACAGCCTCCTAGGATGTTTGCACATCAAGATCTGGTATTGAACATAGTTTTTGGTGAATATTGGAAAAAGGACTTGCGAGATGTTTGGGTCCAATAGACTGATTCATATCCATCTATATCTCCCAGAACCACATTGGTCGAGTAGTTCGTGTGCTTGCCTCGAGTGTGGTAGATCGTGGATTCGTGTCTCGATCGAGTGAAACCAAAGACTATAAAATTGGTATTTGTTGCTTGTTTGCTATTAAGCATGCAGCTTTAGGCCATTTTAGGGAGAAAGAGCAAAGGCTAGTTGGTTCGGAATCAGGATATGTTCAAGTGGGGCGACATGTCTATCCATGAACTGTTGTTTCAGAGAACTAGCACTATAAAAATCCAACTAAGCGTGTTGGTCTAGAACAAAGCAGACCTAATAATCTCTTTGAAAATTAACATGTTCTCGCCACGATATAGCTGAAAAATAGCCTGAGTTGGTGTTTAATAACAATCACTCACTCCATATCCCCCAAACATTGTGGGGTATAACAAAAAAAAATAATTGTGGCTGAACTTTAACGATACTTCACATCACTGATACTTTTTAATTTATCTGGAAATAGTAATCAATTTTAACTTTTCTGCACAAAAAGATAAACTCCAAACTCGATATATTTCAGTTCGGAGTTTGTCAAGTCATCAATGGTCAAGCACTTGTTTATTTGGTAATGTGCATCGTCACAGACTTTTCACATCCAGTAAAAATCCGGTTTTAGGCATTTCACCATGGTGTTCCTCGAAAATTTCCTTTAAGGTTCTTCGGGTCTCAACATTTATGGGACTCATGTGGCAGCATTCCTTGAACTTCATTGCAACTGACAGTGTTCTAGGATTTTTCTGCAAAAGCAACTTTCCACGGGAAAGTGCATACCAAAAATTCACTTGCCCACAGACCAAATTTACTTTCCCTGATTAATTCATTTTGTTGCTTGATTTAATTAAGAAATAATTCATGGAAGCCATATGTATATATTTTTTTTACCATGGGTAGGCCCTTTATGTCACGAAGTTTTACCCCGAGCGTTGGCGAGAGGTAAAAAGCTGACATAAAGGGCCTACCCGTGGTAAAAAGAATATATACATATGGCTTCCATGAATTATTTCGATTCTAATATGTAAAAATTGGTAAAATATCGTTATAAATTGTCGGATGACGTCATAAATTACAATGGGTGTAGGTATACATTAATTTTATCACGGGTTTGGACTCAAAAGCGTTTGATGGACGTCATATTAGAATGTTATTTAGATGAAAGACATTTGATCCAGTAATAAAGCTGTTGCGTTAAGCTAATGTAGGGTAATCTTTGCACAGTAATATGATTAAAACATTTGATCCTTTTGGTTCATCATATTTGGGCCAAGCTAATGAGCTTTTCAAAATGGAACAAAAGAATGGTTCCTTATAGCATCACTATATATTTTGTCTCTACTTTTTATCTATTTTTTTTTTTAAATTGTCATTGTTGAGAGGCATACAACATTAACAATCTTTCCATGTTCTTCTTTTTTTAACCTATATAAAATTAACTTTTACTTTATATATCAATATATTAAAGTAAGTTAAGATATGATATAATATTCTAAGTAGGAGTGCTCGGTCATTACTGGAGGAAAACGCCTTTCCCTGACATTGGATGCGTTCAGAGTAATTTCGTTGCACTATTGGTACCATAATTTGAAAAAATTAACTATATATTTACCATTTGTACCAATGGCAAACCAGTGGCTGACATTTTGACTAATGGTAATATATTTGGAACTATTGTGAATGTTTATAATAATATTTCATATTGCAGACCCCCGTAGTTTATCAAACGATTTGACAATAAAGCACACAGTCCAATTACAATATATTCGAATTTACTTATGGGATAAAAAATGCATGATTGTTTTCAAAATAGAAAAACCTCATATTCCACGAGTTGAGCACTATATACAGTACTTAAGTTTCATTTAAGAATTAATTCATGGCAGCTGTAGATTTGTACTCATTTAACCATGGGTTGGGCATTTATATTTGATTATTTTTCCCTGAGCGCAAGCGAGGTATAAAATACGAATATAAATGCCCAACCCATGGTTAAATGTACACAAATCTACGGCTGCCATGAATTATTTCTTTTCCAATATGACAAATACAGTAATTTTTATGACCCTAGGACACCTTAGAATCCGCCACATAACGGCTGTTCCGTTTAGCCCCCTTCACATATGACGGAATCAGCGCAATTTGAGCACATATATTGAATTAAACTTCTATTGTGCGAGTAATAATATATTCAAATATCTATTTCAATTACTTTTAATGACACAAAACAGATTTAATAAGTGCCCCCTCGTAATAAAATTTCACGTGGGAGGTGGCCGCAACATCCGTCGGGGAAAACCCCAGATGAGTGCATTTTCATCGCATATTTGTGTATACATGTAAACAAAGTAATATAATAAAAGAATGAGACAACTTACTTTGTACTTCTGTATTTCTCAACAACGGCCTGTTGTGGACATTTGTCTGCATTCAAGTAAAGTTTATGGAGATCTTTCAAACACTCAACAAAATGCCCTACTTCATATCCACTGGACTGAACCAAAGATTGTGACTGAAAATACAAGAAATGTAAAGTTATATAACCATGGTAACATGCTTTATACTTCTGTTCATCACATTATCCAAGTTGTCCTTGGCTCAGTCTAGATGCAAGAAACAAAGATTGTTGATTATAACATAAAGTAAAAAATTATTGGTATTTATTAATTCGTGAAAATATGCCGAATTTGTGTATTCTGTCAAAATGCTGCACAACATGCATGTTAAACTCCTTGCAGTTCAAAACATATCTGAAGTAGCTTAGATTTTATTCATCCATCATTTTTACAATTGCAAATTAACTGGTGCTAAAAACTGATGTAAAATCCTGTAAAATGTGATAATGTGTAAATTGCTCGGATAGTAGATCACATTTTCATACTGTACATTTTACTAGCTATCTCTGGTAAAGCAAAAGATATTATCCTATTATCAAAATACAAATTTGGAAAAAATACACAAGATTTGACACTAGTCTAGTCACATTATGTCGAAGCACAATGTGTTTTCTTACCCATGGTTCTTGTCCAAATGAAAATCGAGCTAGGCATACACAAGCAGCTGCTATTTGACTAGGGAGGTATTTCAAGAAAGTATCAGCATCTATCAGTGTATTTTCTGCCAAGAACTGAAGAAAAAAATACTGAAGTTGAAATACATATTTCAACTCAACACTTTTCAGGATGCAAAAATGTGTTGTTTAATGTTGTTGGAATGATATTTTTCTAAAGACATCTCACCACCAAATTCATTAAAATGAATGTAGCCCAATTTAAAAATAATGTAATACACCTCTTTTGACATAACACAAAATTATGAGAGCTTCATGTCCTATGGTGTTCATCCTGGACTTTCAGTAACTGACCATCCATGTGAAATTTGGGTTAAATTAAGCTTACATAAAAAGCATTATAAGCGTCTATTGTTGGGCCATATTTTGTGTAATTGTGATGGTGGCCATCTTGGATGTCTGATAAATATGTATGAATCAGTGGTTTTAGAGAATATTAGAGCATAAAATAATATGAAACAGGCACGACCTAGAATGCTCGCGAATCTGAAAATTATCTGACAATTTCTCACTCATCCAGTCCATCAAAAAGTGTCGAGATTTTTTGGGCCGGGACGACTTTTTTAAGGACCGAATCAAGTCTCATTCAATCGAGTTGTCGTTCCTTACGAAATCTCAAAAGTCAACTTCCGTGTAGAAACAAAAAATCTTGTCGGTATGTCAGAAGAGATTTAATCATATTAGAAAATATCAATATAAGTAAAACAAGCTAAAAAAATGACTTTTATTACACATGGATTCCGGGTTTCAGTGGTATCGGACGTACGAGAGAGGGTACAAGACTTAGTGTAAGAACCAACAACTCTGGGTAGAGATTAAAAACGCAGAATTATTTTTTATTCATCAGAATGTGCAGCCATGTTTGTCAAAAATCCTAAGTACACATTTTATACCATAAAGAGCTCGCTGATGCTAGCATAATAATGAACTACACTCTTGAAAAATGCAAGATACAAAATCTCAAATTATTTTAGTGTGACTGCTGTAATACTAGATATGATAACATAACCCTCATTCCGCTTGTGCTCCATTTAGGGTTACGAATCGATCCCATTCAACGTATGGGAGCAGCACCTGGAGTGATTCACACCAGGCGGTTTTTTGTCCTAATTCCGTTGTAAGTGGTTGGAAAAATTAATGGGGGTGAAAGATAAATATATTTAGGTAAACCTTGAGGTGTTAAAATAATCGCTGCAGCAATCCATGTACCTATATCCATCTGAAAATTTGAATGCATGAAATCTTCTTTCTGTCCGACATTTTGTTTACAAGTTGCTAGTTCACGTGCACTTGTCTCATTTTTGAGATATCCTTATTTGGATCAATTTTATAGTAAAATCGACTTTTTCGTAGTAACATTTTCCATATTTGGCATATATGGATAGGCTCCGCCCATCACGAGAGTCGACGTAAGGTGTTATGGCGGACAAGTAACAATTTTCAAATACGAAACCGGTCTTGAAGATAGAAACAGGGATTGTAACACTTATTTCGTATCACCATTACTTAAAAATTGTTGTGAATAATAAGATATGACCAGATATGCAAAAAGAAAGTTGAAATATTCACGGAACGAAAATTTTTATTTGCTCCCATACATTGAATGAGATCGATTCTTAACCCTAAATGGAGCACAAGCGGAATGAGGGTTACGTTATCGTATCTACTGTAATACCAGACAAAAAATATAAATATTGGTTATTGCAACGCAGAGCATTACAAATGTCCCCCAAACGAACAACACAAGTACTAGTGGTATGAATGAAGAATAGTGTGAGAACATAGCAAGAAATAATTAGAGCCCAGTTTTTGACTATCATGTCTATAGTAGGGTTTCTTTGTTATGTTACCCTACAATGTGCTACAATAAACTAGTAAACAAAGCAAGAAAAAAATGGCTTCAATTGTCTATCATCATCTACAACACCAGTAATGGAGATGTTAGAAGACTTATTAGCATGAAATCAAATGCAAAAAATGTTTGTCATACACTATAGGATGTTGGCGACTTTAGTGAAAATAATTTATGCTGTAAATTCAAAAATAATTTCCATGGCAACGGCGACCATTTTGAAATTTCTAAGCCTCAAAAGGTTGTTATTCACCTTTGTGCTAAATTGAGTGTTTTTGCAGTTTCCAAGCCTCAAAACCATTTATACACATGCCATACAACATTTCTATTAAGTTTCATCCAATTCCGAGCACTTTAAATTTTTCACGTTTTTTGTGGCAACGACAGCCATTCTGAAATTTCTAAGCTTCAAAATTATGTGTACACATGCCAGACAAAATTTCTGGAAAGTTTCATCCAATTCAGAGCACTTTAAATTGTTCACGTTTTTTGTGGCAACGGCAGCCATTCTGAAATTTCTAAGCCTCAAAATTATGTGTACACATGTCAGACAAAATTTCTGGAAAGTTTCATCCAATTCCGAGCACTTTCAATTTTTCGTGTTTTTCTTTGTGGTTTCCATGACAATGGCAGCCATTTTGAAAATTCCAAAATTAGTCTGCACATCTATTCATAGTACTTAACATTCATGTGAAGTTTCATTGATTTCCGTTCAGTAGTCGCCGAGAAATGTGTCTTGACAAACTTTTGGCGGAAGAAAGAAAGAAGAAGAAGAAACGGAGCAAACACAATATGTCTCTCCAAACTTTGTTTGGAGGACATAATTATCTGCAAGTCTAGAATGAGAGATAGGACTTATTTCTGACTGGGAAATGTGAACCCTCTAGAGGAATTGTCGCATCTTGCATTGTAGACCATAACAGGCTATTAAAATCTCCCACAGATATTTGTTGCAGACAAGCTAATATAGCAAGAAACCAAATTAGTATCTGTACATCTATTCCCAAAGCCTTGATATTTATTCTAATATGGTGTCCTTCAAACGCTTCGAGTCCAAACCTGTGGTAAAAATAATATATACCTACACCCATTGTAATTTACGACGTCATCGATAATTTATAACGATATTTTACATATTAGAATCGAAATAATTCATGGAAGCCATATGTATATATCCTTTTTACCACGGTTAGGCCCTTTATGTCAGCTTTTTATCCCTCGCCAACGCTCGGGGTAAAACTTCATGACATAAAGGGCCTACCCGTGGTAAAAACAATACATACATATGGCTTCCATGAATTATTTCTTAAATATAAAATATCTAAATTCTAAACAAATTATTATTCCAAAATACAATTTATTCCTGTAAGTCCAACATCTCATCAAGGATGGTTTCTTATATAAAACTAGATGGCGGTTAACTTAAATGTCAATTCTAAAACATTTAAGTGAACAGCCATGTCTACTTTATTGTGACAACAATCCTTGATAAAAATGGCCGGTAGAAATAAATTATACTAAAATATTTGCATCGTGACGTCTTAAAAACTTGTAGCCTTCCAATAGGGATCTGGAGAAGTTAAATACAATAAAGCCAGACAATGTAACAGTAAAGTAATGATTCATGTTATTTACCATGGCTAAAGCTTTGACTTTGCTATCAGCATCAGAATCTGTTAAGAAATGATCACAAAACCAATTTGTTGTTGGTACAGCCACATCGAACGTCAGAACTTTCAAAACTAGATGTTCCATTCTCAATACCTAGAAAAGTACATCAAGGTCACAATTCATAGTGTAACTGAATGTAAAGTACCAGTATAAATATATTTTTTAATCAAAACCAGTTGTCTGTTTTATTATATAAGTAAATTAAATGGGTTTTTACTGTTATATTGAATTGTGAGGATAAATAGACTTTTTGGAAGCAGATAAAAATTGTAATATTGCATCCTCCTCAGAGAAGCAACACATACCACTTTAATAGTCTTTGGTTTGACCCGATTGAACCTATGATCTACAAAACTTAAGGCAGGCATGCTAACCACAACACCACTGATGCTGTTGTCATGGTATTTGCAATAACAATTCAAAGCAAACTACTATGTTTCAGTGAGTATAACTTTGACAGATATTACATTTTCAATTCTTACAATGGTGGGACTCGCCTCAGGTTTTCACAAATGTCTTTTGGACTCCAATTAAATTGCTAAAAGTATCCCTGTGGATAAACTAGACTACAACATCAAGTCTGGATATAAATTATTTACCTGCTGTTTTGTGTAAGTATCATCTGTGATGTAAGCAAATTCTCCAACATCTGGAGGATAAATCTCTTCATATTTCCTGAAAAAAGACAATCATAAATCATTATGCATGCATGTTTTCAAACTTGGTTGCTCATTGAGTATATGTTCATTGGATAAATGAAAATTTAGAACAGGATTTAACCAAGGGGGGATTATGTGTAAGAGTGATCCGACTTTAATATTCATACAGAACTTTTCCAATTTAT
Source organism: Gigantidas platifrons (assembly GCA_002080005.1). Classification (NCBI taxonomy): domain Eukaryota; kingdom Metazoa; phylum Mollusca; class Bivalvia; order Mytilida; family Modiolidae; genus Gigantidas; species Gigantidas platifrons. Next base: position 277,955 of record MJUT01010486.1, on the reverse strand, counting down.
GCTTAAAAAAAACAGTAAACAAAGCAACATTCCTTCATTTGAATGCTTTATTTTAGATATCAGGGCTCACCACACATAGTAAAAACAGGGCAGCTTGACTTCTCTCTCTCTTGACTTAAGGGCGAAGTGAGAGAAAATCTGGGAGACTTCTGAAAATCGATCCAAATTTTAACGTTTCTTTCCCCACTACCGCATGTTCCCCTACCTTTCACAAAACGAACATGCTGCACAATGATCTTAAAAAGGATGCAATTAACGAGTTTGGAATAAAATATTGAACATCAAACCCTGTATGGGTCAAATTTCAGGAACATGGGAGCTCCTTTTATGTGAATATTGAAGAAAAAGTATGATTATTGGTGAAAAAATTGCAGACTTGAAAAGACTGACAGGGCGACTAAAACTTCGCTCTTTTCGACAGAAATTGGGCGATTTCATTGAACCCAAGGTGAAGAAGTCGCCCACTTCGCCTGGTTTGGTGAGCCCTGAGATATTTTCTAGTATGTTTCTTCATGATCTTACTTGTAAATACATTTGAATATTATTAATCTCCCAACTCGATTAAAAAATAAAACATGTCACTTCACTACTACATAAAAAATATGATCTTACGATGCCAGGAACATGCTAGCTGCACCAACCAACTGAAGTTTTCCTCTTTGTACAGACATGTAAGATAGAAATCTATCTATGTAGTTGACTGCTAAGAACAAAGTTTCCCTGTGTAACTTGTATTCTTCAGATACTTCCACCAACCAATCTATCAGGATACTTCTCATTGATGTTGTAATATCAGACTGTTTTTTCATGTAATTATGTTTTGGTCGGTTATTGGTCTGAATAAAAAATAATGTTTTTACTTAAGAAATCATATTAAACAAAACTACAAAATCTCTTTATTTAAACACTGTTGTCTTAGTCAATTCACAAAGCATATAATTAAAACTTGTACACAAACTCCAATGCATAGATTGTAATATAAAGCATTTTGTTAACCAGATATAGCTGAAATACTGCTGAAGTGTACTTTAAACACCAATCAATTAAATCGATACAAAGAAAAATCACACATGCTTGAAAAAGATTGACCAAATTCTGTGAAAAAGCATGCATATCATGTCTGACCATCGATTTCAACAAAAATCTCGACACTTGGGTTAGTAATTAAGGCTAGATTGTCTATATTCTTATTGGACATTGGATAGCGGGCCCAGTCATTTCAAACTTTGACATTTAGTTGGAAATGTGGAATAAATCAACAAAATTAGACACTGAACAAGTAAAATCAATATTTAAAGAAATTGAAAAAGATTTGTCTATTTGTATTAAAACAGTAAATAGAATACCATCACTTTTTTATATAGTCTTGTACACTTTTTAGATGCAGACTTGCCTACCCGTTTTTGTTAAAATTAGTAAGGTGCTTGAAAAAAAATAGTACGTCGAGATAAAAAATATTAAGGCTCTTTTTTTTGTCACAAAATGCAATTTTAAGTACAAAAACTACACATATTGCGAATGGCACATGATATAACCACATGTTTTTCCGGAAATACCACAAATTTGTCTAATCATAAGGGTAGGCAAGTCTGTAGCTGTATTGTGTTAATTTTAGATTCAACATTTCCTGTGCATGACTAAAATTTTCAGAATTTTAAGATAATCATCTTCTTTGTAATTTATAATTAGAACACATACCTCAGCTTCTCTCAAGTGAGCATATATTTCTTTTACATATTCTGGTACCATAGTAATAATAGACTCTCTGTCCAAAGGTTTTTTCTCCTCAATTTCGTCATGTGTGGTATCCAAGACCATTGGCGATTCTGCTAAAAGAATAATTTTATATTGTCTTTAATAAGAACACAGGTGTACTGTCAACATTTTACCTGCATTTTTCTAGCACGAGCAAATGGACAGAATTAACAAGATAAACGACCATGTAAAAATTATTTAAATCCTTCAGATATTTAAAAACTAACAACGAATGATGTAGTCATTTCATAGAAAGCCAATACATAGACAATTTTTTTAAGATCCAAACCATGTTAACTGTTCCGCCATATTTGCATCACCATATTCATATCACGACCAAGCTGCCTCGCAAGAAAGATCAACATGAAACAATTCCGCCATATTTTGAGAAAAAAAAATTATTAGCTAAGGCCATGCAAAGTTAATTACTTGGTTCTCAGGCCCTTTTTTGTCAAAATTGATGAGGGAGGGCGGCATTTTTTTTTATCCTTTTACTGCTGTAAAAAGTGATGAGGGAGGCATTTTTTCTTCTTTTTTTTGTGAAAAATATGGCAATGTATAAATCTTTTCATTACTTTATTGAAAATTTCAATTTTATTTCTTCCGATGGTGGCAGAAACATCACAAGTGGTAAATTTTTATGGAAACGTCCAATCCGCTGGTCCCAACGTACCATTTTTTATCTCCGTAAACAATTCCAATAAGGTACAAGCTTCGGAGAAGTCCCCTATTATGTTTCCTGGTAAAACTGGCAAACATTTGTGCCGAATTTGCACAGAAACGATTGACATTTTGTCTAAATGTTAAACGGAAACACATTTTTTATTTATACATTGTCATAACGATACTTTAAATCTCATTTAAGCGTGATGCGTTTTAAAGCGTTTCACCGACCACGTGATATAAGAGAAAAACGGATGCGGTTGTTTTTCCGTACGGACAGCACTACCGCATTAATTTTTTTTTTACACTATTTTTGCAAAAAAATCGGCAATGCGGCGACGAATTTCCACATGTGGGCGGGCCTGAGAACCAAGAAATTAACTTTGTATGGCCTAACACACAACATTTAAATGCATACCTAAAGAATCATCAACACAGATGATATCATTGGCTACAGATATTGGTTCATGATGTACTGGTAGAGAGGTGACTGCATGTGAAAGTTTCAGTTTCCCACCATTGTTCTGTTTGGAGACAGCTGGTTTGTTTGCTGCTTCATCCACAAATATTGTAAATGGTTGGTTTTCTTGTCCAAGCAACTTTGCTTGTTTTGGATAGGCATTTTCATCATTTCCACCCTGTAAAAAAATATCAACATCATTAAAAAGACTTGTAAGTTAAGTATTGCAAAGCAATGCATGTCCCCTACGAGTCGACATATCATGGTGAGATAGAATGGCAAGGTAGAATAGGACTCACCAAACCAGGCGAAGTGGGTGACTTTTACGTCTTGGTTTCAATGAAATTGCACAATTTCACCAATAAGGCCTAAAATAAAATTTTATTTGTTTGGCATTGCCGCCCGACCCACTGAAAAACTTGCTGCCCAAATTATCACGGGTGGTTTGCTACGTCACACGCACGGATACTTGAACATCGCCTTGAGGTAGGTTTATGCAGTTGTTCAATTTAAAAAAAGGAAAACTAACAAAACCAAGTAGTTCACCGAAGTGCCCACATATCAGACTTCATTGTTAGCATACGTTCATTGGGTGCAAACACTTCTGTACAGTTAAATGGGTTTTGTGTGAACAGTATCCTTGCCCGGAATTTTAACTGTACAGAAGTGTTTGCAAAACTGACGGGCTTCCACGCAATGAATGTATGCTAACAATGAAGTCTGATATGTGGGCCCTTCGGTGAACTACTTGGTTTTGCTAGTTTTCCCTTTTTTAAATTGTACAACTGTATAAACCTACCTCGAGGCGACGTTCACAATGTTCAAGTATCCATGCGTGTGACATAGCAAACCACCAGTGAATTATTTTATTTGCACTTCAGACAATTTTTTTTATTAAAAAAATCGGAATCGCGATCGTGTCCACAGAGTTTGTTCCGGGCTTTATTTATTTCAAATCTCGATCGTAAAAGCGCTCGATATACACTGTATTCACAGCAAACGTTTAAACGACATAGAATAGAAAATGGTCTGCTGAAACAAAAATAATGTCGAAGAGGCCGGCAGTGGAAAGCAACCCCTTATGCTGCAATGCATCAGTTAAAAGGGGTGAACATTTGATCAAAAATAAGATCTTTCAATTCAACAGATTTTTTTTTTTTTTTTATGAAAATAGAATTTGATTTTTGCTGTTCTTTATGTTGCTTTAAATTTGATTCTTTAATGTCATATCTTCGGGTCCCTCTAAAACAAGAAACGAAACGCAACCTGGCGAAACGAAACAAGGCGAAAGTTTTTTTTAGAACCTATGGGAAAATAGTAGGCTAATTTATTTGAACCCATACGTCAGTCTGTTGGCTTTTTTAAAAACGGTCAGTATAAAGTGATGGGTTTAGTCTGTACGTCCGTCCATCCATTACCTAAACTATTTAACTGGTCCATGAAACTTTCGGAGAATCTTATTGCCATTTTGCACCTCTTATTCCATTTTCCATCAGATTTTTTTTAGGGGGAGGGTATAATTTCTACTTTTATAGATGCTCGTCATACCCTTCACGGGCAATGTGGTCATGTTATGTTTTGACATGTCCATTGGTTTTTCATCACACTGTTGTTTCTTTACATTCCCTATTTTTTTGCAATCTTTCTAATATCAACAAGGGGGAATCAATTGAACCACAAAACGGTAAGAAAATCGTAATTAAAATGACCTTTTTTTCGCTTTGAGGCAGTTTTGTTTTCACTTTGGCCTAAAAAAAATATCTGCAATAATTCTCAAATTGTGTGTTATAAAAAAGACTGTTTAATATGACTGCCGAGAGAATGTCCCTTCCCGCGTACACAGTGTTTTCCATTTGCCATTTAAGCCGGGTTAGCCGACCACCTTTCCTTTCAACAAGGTGGTCGGTAAATTTTCGAAAATTCCGGATTTTTTCAGTTCCGCACCATCAAAACTCAAAACTTAATCTTGCCTCGCTGATTTGTTTTCATTGACAAAAATGGCCGATCGTCAAAGTTCGATGTTTTCATTCATCAAGCGAGGGAAACGTAAGGCTGAAACTGACGAAAATAAAAGAAAACTATAGACTAAATAAATAAGTGAACCAAAGTTGATCATCACGAGGAAAGTTCTAAAAAACGTCCAAACAACGAACCTGACACGCAAGTGAGGACAAATATGAACAAAACTTTAAACGGTTGATTGTCACTGATGATGGTTACTTCTGTTCTATTTGCCAGAAGTACAACACAGAAGCAAGGAACAGATATCTGGGTTGACAAGCCGTGTATCCGTAGGGAGTCATGCAAAAGCCACATTCTGTCAGAAATGCACAAAACGAACTTGGTGAATGAAAGACTTGCAGTGATAGCTGAAGAACAAGGACAAGTCACAAGGTAAACATCTTTGATTCTTTCACGATTGTTTTTTCTTGACTAATACCTGTATCTACTGTTGGCAAGTCCAATGGTAAATTCTGTTTGAAGAATTGTTTTATCAGTTTCATATGTATGATAAATTCTCTGATGTTTTCTTTCATTAATTCTGGTTAAATCTTTATATCTTCAGAATGTGAGAGGGGATAAATCTTTATATCTTCAGAATGTGAGAGGGGATTTAGTGCCCAAGGAAGAATAAAGACAACACTCAGAAACAGACTTACCAACCATGTTCTGCAAGGGCTAATGATTGTTGCTATACATGGGCCAGAAGAAGAAGACTTGGATTTCAATGAGACATTAAAAATCTGGGGCAATTTAAGGAAAAGACATATTTTGCTGGACAGAATTAAAAAGTGTGGAGATAGAAATAGGGAACTTAAATCAGTGGTTTTGAAATAAATGCTGATGCATAAAATAATACAGGAAAGGAAGCAAAAAGGGACAAATTGATAAAAAAAAAAAACTGAAAGCAAAAAAGAAGTGACATAAATACACATTTGAGTTTATGTACATGTATATGTTTATTAAAATATAATATTTTCTATAAGTATATTCATTCTTGCCGGAACGCGAAAAACCCAGCTGGACAAGACATTTTGAAAACACCCACCTTACCTCTTTGAAAAATGGAAAACACTGGTACATTTCGTGTCAATTTCATGAAAAAACGTGCAACATATCAATATATTTATACGATAAGTTAATCACGTGCCTCGCGCAGAGTAGATCATGCAAACCCTTCCGATGCACCTGGTGATACTCCCGGTTTTTGTGTGAGGGTTCAGATTGCTAGTGCTTTTATTTTTTTATGGCGTTCGTTTTCAAATCTGTTTATTTGTTTTGTCCTTGTTGTTTCAGCAGTGTAATATGGGCGAGGTGGAAGAAGAAAGTCATTTTCTATCATTTTGTAATCAACACACGGAGGGAGGACAGACAAAATCTAAATAAACTCATAATTCAAAGTTGTCCCAACCTTTTAAACGTGAATTCACAAGAACAATTTATTTGGTTAATGACTTGTAAAAAACACAACTGTATAGAAAATAAGAAGTCAGTTTATCCAGAGAAATTATAAATGATGCATGTCAGTATTTCATTTTATTGTTAACTTTACATTGCTTGCATTTCGGGATCGGACACAGGGAAACACCATCCCCTGGTGTCTTTCCAAGTATTGCAACCAGTGGCAATACACCCACACTAATCATGATCGTTATATGTCTTCGCCTCTTGTGGGCCCTTGATTGGAACAATAAAGTTATGTTATGTTATCTTCTCTATTTGTGTAATCTCTGCATCACCATTTTGTTTTAGATCTAGGATTTTCTGGATTATCCCTTTGGCTTGTTGCTTTGATATGAACTCCCCACAGTTCACCGAACCGTTAATACTGGTGACAGGCATCAACGGAGCTTTGCCAAATTTTAAACTATGGGAATGTATTAGACCTACCATGATCTTAATCTCACAACGAGATGGAAATACAGTATCTACAAAAGTAGGTCGCATGATTCGCACTGAATGAATAAATGAATAATACTGCACCCTCTATCAGCACTATCGCTGGACGAGCTACCAGCGGGAGAGTAATATAACGACTGGATTATTCGGGTTAAGTGCGACCTAGCATTTTGTATTTCCATCTCGTTGTGAGATTAAGATGATGGTAGGTCTGACGTCTTTCAAATGGGCTGTGACGTTGTTGATAGACAGCTGAGGTAGGTGTGTTATACATGCTTTTGTAGATAAATCAATGTAGATAAAGGCTATGTATGTCCCAAAACCGAAGCATTGTAGACCGATCGAAAAAATTGCGAAATTGATGAGCCGGTCGAAATTATTTTTCTGTAAGTTAAGAACCTTGTGTTATGTAAAGGAATAGGGGGGTAATTTTTTTTTAGAGACAAGTGCCTGTGGATCGAAAGCATGTTTGAATATGTTTGCACCTTGTAAATTACCAGTATATGTTTGTAATATTTAGGAACATATGTGTATTATAGACCCATTTCCAAGTTGTTTATTGACATTCTGCCATGTTGTATTTGTTTATAAAGAATTAAATTATTTTATTTGTTTATTTTATTATTTTGTGTGTTTAAGAGTTTAATTGTTTTATTTGTTATGGTAATACTTTGTTAGAAAAATAATCAATGAACAGGAAAGTTCTCTTATATTGCTCTTCAACCATTGCGTTCTTTTAACTATCTTAAACATGTTTATGGTGCATGATTTAAAGGCGTTTCAGGTTGTTTTCAACCATAAACAAGTCAGAGAATAAAAAAAAACAGGTCTTATGAAGTTATGTGTATCCCCCACCACTATTTATTGGTCAAACATCATCCATCATTAGAATAAAAGGTTCATATGCATTGCATAATCTATATATAATGAACTTTTCCGTTCTTACTGGTTTTTTTTTTATAATGCAGTAAAACAAGGACCAACTATTAGACTTTGAATATCAGACAAGGGGGGATAAAAAGGCGGGGAGATACGGGAACAAGTTTCGATACCTTTGCTGGTTTTGCTGCCCTGCTGGGTTGCACACGAACTTGGTTGGTTATGACTCCAAGGGCTGCTCTTTTCGGTGCATTATTTCGTGCTGGAACTGTCGTGTTTTCTATCCTCTTTCCCCGTCTTGGTCCTTGGTTCTCCGCATTTTCGTCCTGGAATGTACTTCCGAATACGAAAGACATAGCGAAAATGAGTTATGTGTCGCTTTTAATTTGTTCTTTTCCTTTTTAATAGTCGTATAAGCACCTGTTCCTTATGCACGATAAATACAAAGTGGACTGCTTTTGTGATTCTCAAATATATTTTTTGAAAGTGAACACAGCTGAGATGCAAGTCAAACTGAGGTCGAGTCATTGAAATCCCCGCGACGTCACGTATTATCCAATGAACTTTCAGATTTGATTGTCACATGATAAACAAACCAATAACGAGGCGTTTCATACTTCTTCGTGCTGGCTAACGATAAGTCCCAAAATACCGAAGAAAGCTTTCAGCGCCAAATTCAAACTTGTGTTGGTTGTTTATTTTTGTCTCCATGTATTTTTTGACAATAAACGATTATGACAATACAATAAAGTGTAACAAGGTTCGATGAGCAATAACAAATTTGTAGCTTCTCGGTACAACTGATTCGTGTGTATGATCAATAAAATGTTTATTCGGCATAACGTAGGCAAGGATTTATATAGTAGAACTATATTTTTGGTATTTTGACTTGGGTATCTTTTTAATTTTGTTTTGTTTTTGTTTTGTTCTGTTTTTCTTTGTTTTGTTTTTTTTTGTTTTGTTTTGTTTTTTTTTGTTTTTTGTTTTTTGTTTTTTGTTTTTTTCGCTTTTTAATTTTTTTATAAAGAGAGACAATATTAGTGCATATTGTCTTAATTACAGTATATGAGGTTTAAAAACTGGAATAAGCCATGATTTTTGCACCGAATACACATGAACTTTATAAAATTTTGGGCAGAAAAATCACATTAATCCATTGACGTTTATATTTGAGACATAGGTTCTCAGACTTGCAGTAGTGCATCTTTTTTTCAGAATCTTCTATAATTTGCTATTTGTGTGGGACGGGTAATACTCCCATGCGGTGTGAGATGACTAAACACCATGGTATAGTTGTAATACCGAATCAAATTAGATATAAATCTCCTCACGTACTCCCCATTTTCCCATTTTTCTTTGTCGCTGTGTGGGACTAAGGAAATCATGGGGGGGGGGGCAAGGGACTGAGAACATATAATTTTAACTAGATTAAGAAAACCAACCCGTTAAAATAGATAATGCATTATAAACATGGTTATGAAAAGGGTGGGAAATGAGTGGCGAGATTTAGGAGTGGACCTGGCAATGTGAGGGTGGACTGGGCACGTACTCGAAACAGTAAAACAAATTAATAAATTGGGTTTAAATCATACCCTTGTACCGTTCCAAGAAGGACAACATAGTTTGTCCCCTTGTTCTCCCCCTGCTCCTATTCCTCTCGTTCATACAAATGTACACTGGTAATAGGTAAGCCCTATAGATGTTCGCTCTGTAGACAAAACCTATGTAACGTATGGGAGAACTGTGTGTTTTATGGGGAGTTTTTTTTTTTAGATTGATAAAGACAAAATAATGATTTTAGATGTCCAAACAAATAAATAATCTGGTTTTTGCTTTGTGTGAACAAAAAAGTTTCTTATCGACATTGTTTACGGAGTTTGTCGAATCTTCATTAAATCAGTACAACAATGCAGTTATTTCTTATTTATTGTGAATCTGCTTTTAGTCGGTGTTAATTACGGACAAAGAACCATGCAAGTTGGCAGTTAATAAGCGACAAAATACAAATTATTCGTTTTTACCTGTCACTAGTAAGGTCAATTGCATACGGAAAAAGCGAGGTCAAATTATTTGATTGCAAGCAAATAAGTAATCGATGGTAATTTTCGTTCTCAAAAGGCGGAATGTGGTTCGATAACCTGTTTAATGTGAAATATTTACCTTTATTTCATCATTTTAAAGCAATTTACCAATTTCCAAAATATATAATTTTTTTGGTCAAAATCGTAGCTAATGCCCCTTTAATAGAAGGTGTCATATTTATCACTCAAATTTGTGATAAAGTACTCAAGAGAGTAAAACTATATTTTCTTAATCGAATACATGCATCTTATACTACATGTACCTCTAATATATCGCTTTTGTAGGAATATTATCGCATCTCATTAATCCTATAATTGACTATAATTGACTAATTTGTGATCAAATTTCATTTGTGGAATAGCTGGCAGGCGTATTTATATCATTGTATTGGTAACTCTAGGTGATAATAATCAATTAATATAATATGCATAGGTATAGAGAAGTACATATTAAGTAGTATTTACAGTAATTACAATGACAATAGATAAATAATAGTTGGTATGTTTCAGCTTGGATCACAAATGCCCTTTTCTATTGACTATATTTAAATTTGAATAATTTCATGAGTTCAGATCTGATTTTTGAAATCATAAGATTGCTGGATTTTAATAAATTCACACAACTGTAACGTTGATACAAGGGCGGTTTTTTGTTGTTTTTTTTGTTTTTTTTTTTGACAAATTGTTAGAAAAACTTAATTATTTTATCATGGAAACCAACAATATTTCTAAATTAAAAGGTAAATGGCTGTGTCAGAAGCCAAATGTCAATTGGAAAACTCGCACCTCCCTTACCATTCCACTTACGGTACAATGTTTGTCTCTCCACTCCCCCGCCCACTCCCCCACCGTCATGTTCCCAACAGAGAGAATTGATTTGAAAGGAGTGATTTATTTTCGTCTTTATTGATATTTACAATAATTAAAACAATATTAAGTACATTTTTTTTTACTGTTTCTAAGTTTTACAAGAATCTTGTAAAATGAGCGTTGACAGAGATGTTGTGTAGCGTAGCAGGAATGACAACTTTGGATAGAAAATTATTGACGAACCTAAGCGGGTAAGTGTCCTAATATCCCTGATAAGATTACATTTTCTGTATAGAGATGCGGTAATTTTCTTACATATTTATTTTTATAGATATATCAAAGAACATATTAAAATAGGCATACGTAGATTATTACATGTCAAGCAGGTTGAAACATGCGTTACCATATGTAACGTATGTAACGTAATTTTCTAATGATTCTGCTATATGGAAAATCAATTATTTTGTGTATCAAACTGGCTTTTTTGTCACATTATAAAGATGTTAATTCCATTGTCATAAAAATAGGTTATATTATCACGAAAGGAAAATCTGCATACACATATTTGCCGAATGGATAACCATAGTACTTGATATGTCAAATATGCTCATGTTCATGACATTCTACTCCCACTCGTGTTGGAAATGCATATGATATCGACGATTTCATAACAAAGAAAATAAATAAAATACGTTCATGCAAACTACTATTGCCGGAACAAAGTTATAAATGAAAAAAGTTATGTATTACATGGTAACTTATGTTTCAATATTTTGTGTATGTTTTGGTTTTGTCTTTCAGTGAACAAGATGGCTTTAACTAGAGCGGAAATACAGAGGAACTATCGTGAAAATAAGAAACAACAGGAAGGAGACAAATATCTAGCTAAGGAAAGAGCAAGGCAGAAACGCAATTATGTACCAGTTTGTAGTCTTTCCGAGTCTTCTAGAAAGAAAAGAAACAAAAATATAAAGAAAGAATACAAAAACATAGACTAAAAAAAAGAAAGAAATTGACAGAAAGAGCCAGTAATGTATCTGAACATGGGGAAACAAGTGGTTACGAAACAAATTCCACAGCACATGACGAGTCTATACTGATTGAAAAATTACCATTGATCAGCGAGGAGAAAGCCAAGACAACACAGATAAAAATGCAAAGAATGAGTGAACGGAATAAATGTTTGACACCCAAGAGTAAGACTGACAGAATGATGAGACGATTACGTTTAAAACACTCCAATGAACACACAAAACAAATTAGAAGGCAACTTCTTATGAGTAACTTAGTTTCAGATGAAATCGACAATAATGTAAAAGTTGCCGGTCCTCATAAGAAAAGAAGCATTTATGGAGCAAATGCCGGAAATCTTGTTTTGAAGTACAGATGTATTTCAAGCCTGAGCGAATCGACAAAATTGAACCGGAACATGATCTCCAAGGTGATAAGAGAAGGAGTAACGAAAGTGAAGGAGAGGAAAAGAACCCAAGCGAAATATAAAGAAAGCGTCATAGATTTTTTCGAAAGAGAAGATAATTGTCGAGTTAACCCTGGAAAGAAGGATGCAATTAAGTGTGACGAATGAAAGGTTCAAACGAAAATCTTAACTGATTACCTTGACAACTTATACCGAAAGTATATATCAGAGAACCCAGAAGCGACATTATCCTTAGCGACATTCAAAAGAATAAGACCGAAATACATGCTCACGACACATTTTCTAAGGAAGAATTTACGAAACTATGGGAGAAAGATATCGTTGAATTCACGGATCATGTCCGACGATTACAGAAGCAGTACACCGAAATTCGTAATTTAAAGCAAGATCTACCACACGTGTGACGGCGTTGGCGGTACATCAAAGCGCATGGCTGATGAAGTGGTAAATGCACAAAAGGCGACCATTCAAGATGCAGATGATTTTGTCCAATGTGCGAAAAGTCCTAGAGGCACAAAAGGAATTAACTTTTTCTATGTTACTAAAGATAATTGTGAAAAGAAAGTTGACGAAATAAAACTCTGTAAACTTAAGCCAGTTAAAGGTACAATGGTTTTGCACGCATTAGAGTAATAAAAACAATCTCCTCGTTGCTAATACATCCTGTTATTGCAATTACTGCTTACAAGGGGAGTTGTGTGGGAATTGGAGCGTGGCAGCGGTAATCAGTGGAGGTGATAATCCGGAACAGACCCAGGTGAAGCCAAACGAATCAACAGAGGATACCATCACGAGCACAATAAAGGAAGCCACATACAACGAGAATGACTATGTAGCAACGAAGTATTTGGATAATTGGTACGTTGGAAAATTTTTGCAAATTGACGAAACAGACAATGAAGCTGAAATGTCTTTTATGAAACAGAAAAAGAACCTGTTTCAATGGCCATCTACAGAAGATATTTTTTGGGTTACTCAGGATGACATTATTTGTAAGATCAAGGATCCCAAACTGTCAGGAAAATCTGCAAGAATGTATCGGTTAGAACGAGAGGATTTGGCCAAAATTGAACAACTCTATTCAAAATAATGAAACATGCGTTACCAGATAAATATCATACGTGGTTACTTCCCTACTAGTTTAAAGCATCGACTTTAATCCCGGAGTTAATATTCCAATTTACAGATTGTAAATATATTGTTCCTTTTAAATGACGCTTTATGATAATTAACTGATATAAATTACAAGGTTAATGAGTCTTTGTAACTTACGTTACTACAACGGTAAAACAATGTTCGCCGATTGAACGTGTTTGAAATTAATGATTTCATGTTGTTATCTAATTAAATTTTCGTTTTTGACGTTACTACCAGAGAGGTATCTTTATGATTTTAAAATTATGGAAATTATGCGTAGAAATTTACAGGAATGATGTTTTTGTCTAAATCAGGCAATCATTTTTTGTTTAATTCTAAATGTTTGTTATCGAATTTGTTTTAGAATGAAACATTCAACTACAAGTATTTATTTCAGCCAAACTCTTGCTCTAAAAATCCAGTTTTGAAAATTTCATTGTTTTTAAAAATTGCTTACATTTTTTTAAACATTCGTTATATTTGACACAGTTATGGAAATTTTCTCTATTTTTGTTCAGTTTATTTCCATACCCATTAGACATTCTGTTTCATAATTGTTTATAAACGATCAAATGCTTTTATTGCATTTTTATTTATCTAATATGATCCATTTATTTGCAAATTAAGTTGTCATCTACTCATAAATATACGTTTTCCATATTACTTCAACACGCTTATTTTTTATGACTTTGTTACTTATTAATTAAAGGCTTATTTAACAAGAAATATACATATTCATTCAAATTTGAATAGCCTACTCTTCTGTTCGTCTTACAAGACCATGAATAGTTATACTTACCTTATATCATTGACATACTATACCCTAAAACATAAGCGTTCTATTGGGTCTCGTATGTTTCAGTACTAGTCTTTGAATCAAAAACTTGATGAATTGTATTATTTTTATCTGGAAAGTTAACTTAAAACAAATTCGTATTCAGATTCTATAAATATGTGACTCTTCTTGGACAAATTAACAACTCCCATTTCAAACTTTTATTTTTTTTCAAATACTACAGAGTTATATGCACTGTTTTATTGAGCCTGGGTGTTTAACCACATTTTGTAACATAAATACGCATTTTTCCTTTGATGTTTTTATGCAGTAATCAACTTAAAAGCAGTGAACTTTTACAAACCATGATCTAACATGAAGATATTGATGTTATTCCATGATTTTGACGTCATAGCTCTGTTATTCCATGATTTTGACGTCAGATCTTGATGTTATTCCATGATTTTGACGTCATCATGTAATTTCTGTTACATATTATATATACCATGGATCTTACGAATTAGCTTATTTAAACGAACGAATCCGAAGGATGAGTTGGTTTAAATAAGTTCATGACTAAGATCCATGGTATATATGGTTTGTAACAGAAATCAATATTGGGTGCTTTCGTCGAGGTCTGCGTTAATCATGGAATAAAATGTAGATCTTTATATTAAACCATGACTTAAGCTCCTCCCACTTCCATAGAAACTTAACTATTATTCTCATGTGACGTCAAAATCATGGAATAACATCAAGATCTTCATGTTATACCATGGTTTGTAAAAGTTCACTATTTTTAAGTTGATTACAGCATAAAAAAAACCCAAAGGAAAAATGCGTATTTATGTTACAAAAAACATATATACCATGGATCTTACTCTTGAACTTATTTAAGCTCATCCGAAGGATTCGTTGGTTTAAAGTTACAAATGTAATTCGTAAGATCCATGGTATATATCACAGGGGCTTGAATCAGTTTCATAGAGGTCACGCGGCCTTTGTACCATAAACAAGGGATGCAACGACCAACCACAGGCACTAGGACCAACGTAGCCAAGCCACTTAACAGTTCTGTTTCAGGCTTGAAAAAAATATTAAAAAATCACACATTCAAACAATCTTTGTTGTCATTCGCTAGCATATTGATTTATCTTTCCGACGAGACATACTTTTTCACAACTGCTTCACTCTAGAAGTCAGAGCACCCCTGCAAACTTGAAACTTTGCTCGGAAATAGGTCACCAACGTTTTGTTATGACGCACAGTCAACGGTAAAACTCCAAGAGTATTTTAGGTACATAGCGAGCATGAGTGTTCACATGAAGTGACTGTAGTGATAACTACATGAAGAATTGCTGATTAATACAGAACTACGAAAGTTTTTGTTCTTAATAATAACATTTAAATACAATGTAATTACAACAAGGCATTTATTTAAACTTGGTTTTTGGATATGCCTTTTTTCACTCGTCACATAAATTGAGTCGCTTAAAATGGAATTCATCAACGATCCTACAAACTAAGGGACGAAAATAAATTCTAATATGACGCCGTGTTATCGTCAGTTTATATAATACTCAACAACAACACTTTTAGCGCAAACGCGGTAATGTTACCAATTCGGCTATTCCGTGTACCCTCCAGCGAAATGGTGTACGTTATACTGACCTACATTTACCATAGAAATTCCGCGAAATGTTGTTGACAATTTTGGCACGTAAACAACTAGTCCGAGATTCCTCTGCCGTTCGACGACTATTTAGAATTTGCTGTTGTCGTTTGAACGTCAGAGCGCTTGCCATAAACAAAACAGCGGATTTTTCTCACACACTCGAGAGAGTCACATTTCCACGTTTTGTGGCTATCAGATTTCATTTTCTATCCAAAACCCTAATATATATCGCTTCACCAATCATTTTTCTATTCATTCATAACCATCTTACCCTCAGAAATTGGTGTTGCACTCCATTACAGCACGATTTCCCCAGACCTATATAATTTCGTCATTTTGAACACTGACATTTTGGAATATTTATCACGTGACTTCGAGAGAACTACGATTACCGCAATGTATCATGGGAGATGATTTGCATATAATCTGACCTTGTCCAAAAAATAGGGGGAAACGTAACACATGCTCTTTCCGAAACCCGCGGATAACACTGCCAAATGAATCTTTTCTATCCAACATATTTTGTATTATTTCTTTCTGCTCTGATTTGAGCTGTAGATGGAACTGTTTGTCCTGCAGAATACGCTTTATATCGTCTTGTATGTTTGTTTACATATGCTAATTTGGTGCGCTGCATTTAGTAGCTCCCATCATGCAATGCGTTGCTATCATCTTTCAGTTAGTATCGCGAGATCACGTTAAAAAAATGGCAGTGAAATGACCAAATCGGGTGTAAGAAAAAAAACGTGCTGTAATGGAGTGTAACACCACTCTCTGAGGGTAAGATGGTTATGAATGAATAGAAAAATGATTGGTGAAGCGATATATATTAGGGTTTTGGATAGAAAATAAAATCTGATAGCCACAAAACGTGGAAATGTGCCACGGCTGAGATGGACAGGAAAATCCGCTGTTTTCATTATGGAGAGCGCTCTGACGTTCGACAGCAGCAAGATGTAAATAGTCGTCGAACGGCAGAGGAATCTCGGACTAGTAAACAACATGACGTCATATGAAGACTTCCAGTTTAGAACATAGAGATCCTGACGTTTTTTGGTTTCGTGTACGCCTCCTTGTCGAAGTGGGATTTGTAGTATTTTCCCTTTCTTTTGAATTGATGTTCATCAATGACAACATTTAGTAATCTCAAATGACAGAAATCGTATCTTTGTGTTCGGGAGGGTAACGGAACAGACAAATACATTGCTGTGTGTATAGGCGGCGTTTTGCCAGTAAATTACCATATTTATCCTATTAGAATCGAAATAATCCATGGCAGCCATTGTGCTATATTCATTTAACCATGGGCTGGGCCTTTATAATCGTTAATTTAACCCCTCGCTGTCGCTCGGGATTATATTCGATTATAAAGGCCCAGCCCATGGTTAAATGAATATTTAAGGAATATTTGAAATTGTTGAACAGGTTATAC
>MJUT01010486.1:206758-217745 GCA_002080005.1 Gigantidas platifrons | reverse complement strand
GATTGACTTGTGAGTAATGTTTCAGCTATATCATAGTGAGAACAAGTTACAATAGTGAGTGATTGACTTGTGAGTAATGTTTCAGCTATATCATAGTGAGAACAAGTTACAATAGTGAGCGATTGACTTGTGAGTAATGTTTCAGCTATATCATAGTGAGAACAAGTTACATTTCAATGACATGATGATGACCCTTTGTACTAGACCAACAAGATTAGTTGGATTTTTATAGTGCTAGCTCAATGAAACAACAGGACATGGGTAGAACACTGATGCGGTCCACAAATTAAAATAAGGTCTAGTCTTAATGTATGCTTGATGACTCAAATATTTTGTTATTTCAAATAAAATCATATGACACAACAAAGATCAACTGTATTATGTATATACTGTCTAACCAGTTAGTGACCACCTCTATTAAGCAAGGGGGCATCATGGTCGTGATCGTATGGTAGTTAGATTTATTACTACCTATGCAATCAGTGCCTATCACCACTAACGTTGCAAGTTCGAATCCCGTTCAGACGAGGTATCCTTGATACAACATTATTTGATAAAATTTGTCATTGACTTGCGGCAGGTTGGTGGTTTTCTCAAGGTACTGCGGTTTCTTCCATTTCATATTGATAAAACCTGTACTAAGTGACCACCTTTTTTATGTGATCCTATTTCAATGTTCCTAAGACAGGTTTGAGTGTAAATGCATATTGTACTTCACCAAACCAAGGGAGATAATATTATTTTGTCCAAAAACAAATATGGGATATTCTTCTTTTTACAGAAATGTGTATATTTATCACAGAATTTATGTGTAAATGATGACATGATTTCAACAATAGCTATTAATTGTCCATTTCTTGAGTAAGTAACTATATTTATATGTTATATTCTAATTGATTGATTGTTTAACTTTAACTTAAGTAGTATTTCAGATATATCGTGGTGTTGTTATATTCTGATAAAAAATCACACTTTTTTTGTCACTTTCATAGTATAGTAGCCACTCTCATAAAGCCACCCCTTCTACAACGAAAAGTGGCCATAATATAGGTGTGATATCTCTTTAGACAATTTAATAGAGGTGTGATATCTCTTGAGGAGACAATTTAATAGAGGTGTGATATCTCTTGAGGAGACAATTTAATAGAGGTGTGATATCTCTTGAGGAGACAATTTAATAGAGGTGTGATATCTCTAGAGGAGACAATTTAATACATGTGTGATATCTCTTGATGGGACAATTTAATAGAGGTGTGATATCTCTTGAGGGGACAATTTAATAGAGGTGTGATATCTCTTGAGGAGACAATTTAATAGAGGTGTGATATCTCTTGAGACAATTTAATATTGGTGTGATATCTCTTGAGAAGACAATTTAATATAGGTGTGATATCTCTTGAGGAGACAATTTAATAGAGGTGTGATATCTCTTGAGGAGACAATTTAATAGAGGTGTGATATCTCTTGAGGAGACAATTTGATAAAGGTGTGATATCTCTTGAGGGGACAATTTAATAGAAGTGTGATATCTCTTGAGGAGACAATTTAATAGAGGTGTGATATCCCTTGAGGGGACAATTCAATAGTATTGTACTAACTCAGTGCATCTGATACCTGGCCTGATAAGACAGGTGACCTTTGGTAAGAGTGGGACTGCTGTAGCGATCACTATTGGTTGTCTAGTAACATCATCACTATTGGTTGTCTAGTATTATACATCATCACTATTGGTTGTCTAGTAACATCGTTGTCCTTGTCCTTGACATTGTTGCCACTCTGTAGTTAAACCATCAATCCTCTTTCCACACTGGATAGATTTTAACCAAAATTTAGCACATTCCTTTTCAGAACCAGTGGTGTGCACCTCCTACCTTATTTTACTTATCATAGGGACACAGGTGACACACATATTTAATTAAAGATCCATAATTTGATAATTCCTGTAAAATCTTATTTTGTTATAACCCAAAATGGCCAACACATTCAACTTTATTCAAATGTAGATATCTACTGTGCACGATGCTTTTCTGGAATAACCATCATCAGCTAAGCTCATTGTCAAAAGATTGGAATTCCAAATAATATAAAAAGTTTTTGAGAGAAAGTAAACCAACAGATTTAAATAGGATAGCCAAGACTGGCTACGGTTACCTATACATGAGGTACAGTAACCTTAGTTTGAATAATAATTCTAATATGACGCTGTGTTATCGTCAGTTTATATAATACTCAACAACAACACTTTTAGCGCAAACGTGATAATGTTGTCAATTCGGCTATTCCGTGTAACCTCCCGTGAAATGGTGTACGTTATACTGACCTACATTTACCGTAGAAAATTAAAATTCCGCGAAATGTTGTTGACAATTTTGGCACGTAAACAACATGACGTCATATGAAGACTTCCAGTTTAGAACATAGAGATCCTGACGTTTTTTGGCTTTGTGTACGCCTCCTTGTCGAAGTGGGATTTGTAGTATTTTCCCTTCCTTTTGAATTGATGTTCATCAATGACAACATTTAGTAATCTCAAATGACAGAAATCGTATCTAGAAATGACAGAAATCGTATCTTGTGTTCGGGAGGGTAACGGAACAGCCAAATACATTGTTGTGTGTATAGGTGGCGTTTTGCAAGTAAATTACCGTATTTGTCCTATTAGAATCGAAATAATCCATGGCAGCTCGGGATTAAATTCGATTATAAAGGCCCAGCCCATGGTTAAATGAATATAACACAATGGCTGCCATGGATTATTTCTTAATTACATTATTTATTAACTGTATATTTCAGTAACAAATAAATCTTATAACCATGCCAGTGCCAAAACACTGATTACTGGGCAGATGATACCCTCAGAAACTAATAATCTGCCAGCAGAGGTATTAGCCCAGTCAATGATAGTAATAACAAAAATAGATATCTAATATTGTGTGGGCATGACACATTTCAGGAATAATATTCATCATGTACGCTTAAAGTCAAAAGATTGGAAAATTCTAACATGACCTCATTCTTTCCCTTTGTTAAAAAAAAAACAGAATTATTTCTTCGTATTATCTCATTAGCACATGTGCCGATGAATGTGACTGGCGTTTCCATTGGCAGCATAAATTGTGACCCGAATAATGCCAATTGA
Source organism: Gigantidas platifrons (assembly GCA_002080005.1). Taxonomy (NCBI): domain Eukaryota; kingdom Metazoa; phylum Mollusca; class Bivalvia; order Mytilida; family Modiolidae; genus Gigantidas; species Gigantidas platifrons. The sequence continues at coordinate 214,606 of MJUT01010486.1, read as the reverse complement.
GGGCGCAGTATTATTCGAGTTACTTAAATTGTGTGCGACATTTTCCGCAAGCATATGTATAAATTACCGTCTTCCAATCAAAGTTTACTACCGTATTTGTACTCTTAGACATATCAGAATTGAAATAAATCATGGAAGCCAGAATGTGTTTTGAGTTTTAACATGGATTGGCGGATATTAGTAAATTTTATCCCTTGCTTCTGGCTCGGAATAAAATACTAATATCCGCCAATCCATGTTAAAACTCTCAACACATTCTGGCTTCCATGCTTTATTTCTTAACTAAATAATATAAAATTCATTGGGAGAATGAAAACCATAGGGCCTGGATTGGATACCAATATCTGCTACACTAAGTTACCGTAATTAGGGTTGCATAATGTGCACCCCGTTTTGGCCTTGAAAATCTCCAGAAAAAAACTACCGTATTTACTGGTGTATAATGCGCGGGATTTTACCCAGATTATTTATTTTGTAGGAGGGATGCGCATTATAGACAAGAACAATGTGTTTCACTCTTTTTCAGACCGGAAAATTACATGTCGGCCATTTTTTTCCGTTTTTTTTTTTAAAGTCGTCCGTTTCGTATTTTTATATTTGACACTATCCCACAAAATAATAAATTAAATAAAATGAGCCTAATAATGTATTTATTAGTGATGAATTACAACTGTCTTGTGAAATCGTTTTTGTAAATGTTTACCTTTGTTCGAGAATAAAATCAATACACCAATTGTATGTATTACGTGACAAGATAGTGTGACCGACCATGCGTAAAATAATCAATACTGTGTTACTGATAAGAATATAATAAGTGTGTGTATAAGTGTCATAATCCATTATCCACGGTATAGACTGTCAGGATATGTTTATATAAGTAATTAAAGATTGAAATAAAAAGAAAAGAAACAATAAAATGGATTTGTCAATTTTAATCATATCAATAATAATCTGATTAACAATAAAGGTAATAATTATGAAAAAATTGTATCTAACAGCACAAATGTTTATGAGCACTAATATCAAATTTTAATGTCTATTAACACCCATCAAATTCTTCATCTGTGTCATCGGTGTCGTCTTCTCTGTTAATTAGTAGGGTCAATTTTAAAAGATAAAAAAAAATCCGATTGTCGGTGCTCTTTGATGTATGTAACAAAAATATTTGCAACTACTCACCACAAGCGTTGCAATGTTTAACAATCTAATCTAATAAGTGATAATTATTGATTGCTTTTATTTGATCTTTAATTATTATTACCGCGGAATTAATTATTATTTAATTTCGGTAAGATTCGGAATTTAAACATGTATTTACCGATGTTGTGCTACATTTCGTATCCACTACTAAACATCCGGACACAAAAAAATTGTAGGAAAACGACATATTAAAACTTAAAAGAATTAATAGTTTTCAATATTATTCAAGTTTAAAGAATATAATTAGTTCGAATATTCACTCAGAAGAAGAGACAAGCTCAAAGCTATCAAAAATATATACGATTGACATTTAATTCTTACATTTCCGACCACGATTTTTTTCAAAAGTCCATGCGCATTATAGACACGAACAAGTTTTTTTCTGGAGATTTTCAAGGCCAAGTGGGGGTGCGCATTATGCACCAATGCGCATTATAGTACCCTAAATACGGTAGTTCGTGTCTATAATGCGCATGGACTTTAAAAAAAAATCGCGGTCAGAAATGTAAGCATTAAATATCAATCGTATATATTTTTCAGTCCTTTGAGCATGTTTCATTTGCTGGTAGAATTTAAGAACCATTTATCTCTTTTCATCTTCAATAAAGTTGCAAAATATGAAATGTTTTGGGTTTTATTGGCATTTTCATACGATGTTTTTGTTATCCGTACAATAGTAAGCAAAAAAACATGGCGGACATGTGATTTCCCGGTCTGAGAAAGAGTGAAACACATTGTTCTTGTTTATAATGCGCACCCCTCCTACAAAATAAAGAATCTGGTAAAAATCCTGTGCATTATGCACCAGTAATTACGGTATCCAAGGAATGACCACAGGGCCGTATTGGATACCAATATCTGCTACACCAAGGAATAATTTATCCAAGTTCAAGATAAGGTAATTCGAGCTACTTAGAACTATAGAATTGGTATTTGATGACTAAAATACAGTGGGTCAAGCAAATTATGATGTCCAGTAATATACTGTGTCGACACTTGCTTTTAATGTACCCTGCTCAACTTTCCCTTGTCGATAGGATGCAGTCATATCCTACTGCGCTCAGCGTACCTCTTTATTCTGTTATTGTAACATATAAATTGTTTTAAGGACTTATGTACAAAAATTGTATTATGTATATTTTTACAGGACAATAGATATTAGTGGTTGCCATAGAGATATAACAGGACTTGGTATAAAAACATTAGGTGTCTGTCCTAGTCTAACTTCTTTAGATATCAGCTATCTATATAAGGTACCTTGTTTGTTTGTGTACATTATATTATACTGGATTTGTTGGTGTTAATTGTATACAGTGTATATTTAAACACACCATCGGTGGTGTAATGGTTAATGTGTTAACCTCAAGTGCGGTAGATCGTGGGTTCAAGCCTCGGTCGGGTGAAACCATAGACTATAAAACTGGTATTTGTTGCTTCTCCACTAAACTCGCAGCATTAAAGAAAATGAGTAAAGAATAGTTGGTATTGGAATCAGGATAATGTGTCCGAGTGATGTGACATGTCTATCTGCAGACTGTTGTTACGGTGAGCAAGCACTATAAAAATCCTAATGTTGGTCTAGTAGAAAGTGGACATCATTATCATCTCATCGAATGTAACTTGTTTTTGCAATGATATTACTCATTAACCAGTAATCACCCACTCACTGTACACTCATAAATGTTGTCCCATAGAAATATAACATGTTCTTGCCATAATATAGCTTAAAAAATACTCACTGGGCATTAAACAACAATCACTCAATCACTCACTAGTTGTTTGATATGTTTTACAAAGAAACAAATGGGGACTGTTGTGGTCCTGATCATATGGTAGTTGGGGATTTATAACTACCTGTGCAATCAGTACCAATCACCATTAAAGTTGTGAGTTCGAATCCTGCTCATGGAGAGGTGTACTAGATACAACATTATGTGATTGAGTTTGTCAGTGACTTGCAGCAGGTGGGTGGTTTCTTCTGGTTTCTTCCATCAATAAAACTGATCGGAATGATATTAAACTGAAATATTGTTGAAAGTGGTGTTAAACACTATAACCATCCCCCATCTTGAAGTATTATGCTGATGTAAAACAGTGTAACTTCCTTCTTTAAGACACTTATAGATTGTCTTTGTGGTGAAATAGTTAACCTGCCTGCCTGGCATACAGAATATTGTAGGCTCAATCCTACTGAGATCAAACAAGAGATTAGCTACTTCTCCTTTATGTATTCAGCATTATACTGATGGGTTGGCCTGGCGTCTACTTAAGGACTCAGCATGTTAATCTAATACAAAGCAGGCTTCATCATCAAAATCACTTGTACTCACATGATATAGCTGAAACTAATTGCCATCTGAGATTGGAAAACAGTAAATCAATCACTCACTGAAAAATCAATTACATAAATTTTGTTGTTTTATTGCAGGTCGATGACGAGAGTATGCAAGTTTTAGCAAGGAGTGGTCGGTTGAAATTTCTTACTGCAAGAGCTTGCTCTGCTTTAACAGATGAAGGTATGATATTGACTGTATTATTATGTTATGTAGAACATATTTACTGTAATGAGTCTCAAATTGTGAACCCTGAATACAATTGTCTTTCTGGAAGAAGGAAAAAAGTGTTAATTTCTGTATATTTATACACTGTTGAACTATTTGCTACTGGACATTAAACAACTATAAATTAATCAATCAATATGTCCAACCTCAACCTGTAATGGCAGACAATTTGGCCAACCACCATCTCAAACTTTAGTACACATCAAATTCTTAATACATCATCTAAATTTCAGCTTTTGAAGACCTTGCCTGTCTTTGTCCAAATCTAGAATTATTAGATGTGAGTGGCTGTTTTAATGTATCATACAGAACTGTTAGCTGCTTCATGGAATCAATGTCCTTAGATAGGAAAAAAAAACTAACACTTCGTATAGGGGGTATGTATGCTATGTAATATCAGATTATTTGGGTTAGGGTTATGCCCTTTACAACAATATTTCAGTTATATCGTGGTGGTCAGTCTTATTGGTGGAGGAAACTGGAGTACCCGGAGAACACCACCCACCTACCGCAAGTCACTGACAATTTTTATCACATAATGTTGTATCGAGTACACCTCGCCCGAGCGGAATTCGAACTCACAACGTTAGTGGTGATAGGCACTGATTGCATAGGTAGTTGTAAATCCAACTACCATATTATCATGACCACGACGACCCCATACTATTGAATATCCATTAATAATAAATACAGTAGAACCTGTGCAATCCGACACCTGAGTTTTCCGACATCCTGTGACATCCGACAAAAATTTATTGTCCCAAAGTAGTTCTGTTAACATAAATAAAACTTGAGTATTCCGACATCCTGTACAATCCGACACATTTTCCTGGTCCCTTGGTGTGTCGGATTAGACAGGTTCCACTGTACACAAAAATTGTGTACTGCATCTCACCTCAAGAGTGTGGTAAATAGTGGATTCAAGCAGCAGTCATGTCAAACCAAAGACTATAAATTGGTATTTTCTGCAGCATTAAAGAGTAAGAACAAAGACTGTTGGATTGGAATCAAGATGTGTATGAGTAGTGCAACATGTCTACTCATGGATTGTTGTTTCAGTGAGCTAGTACTATGAAAATCCAACTAAGCATGTTGGTCTAGTACAAAGCAGACATCATTATCATCTCATCGAATGTAACTTGTTCTAGCCACGATATACATGTAGCTGAATAGCTTGTTGGTTTTGCATTAAACAGCAATTGCTCACTCTCAAAAATGTGATTGAACTTTTGATCTGCTTCATAGTTAAAGAGATGCAATTTATTTAATATTAGATGTTTGCTGGAGTTTATTCTTATAATATTTTATCTTCGGTCATCAAACTACTTTAAGCATAAGGAGACATAAGAGGTCAGTTCAAGTAACCAATCATCAACAAGCCTACACCTTTTCTACAATAAATTTAATCATTGTATAGGTACCAGTATTGAAGATGAAGAGCTAAAGGATGCACATCCTAACATTACATTGTGTGTACATGACCTCTCCCAGTATAACCTTAGAGGTGACGGAGGGATTATTTTACCTGAACCAGGTAAGGGTTTATATTCCAATATGCCCTGTTTAAATATAATAATACCCTCAAGACACATAATTAATAAATCACTTAACTTTTCACAACTTCCAATTGCCCAAGTGACAATTTGATTGACCGTTAACTTGGGTCCCTGCATTTGCAAAGCTACGTATATTGTCTTAAAGGCTTTCTTGAAATCATCTTGGCTGATGAATGATCTAAACCAACACTCAGAAGTAGCGCCTAATTTATATGTATAATAAATGTCAGATAATGCAAAGGACATTTTCAAGTATTCAAAACCTAAAAAAGTGGCCATTACATCTTATTGAGTGTTTATCTGTTAGAAATTGAGAGTACAGTAGACCCCCACTTTTAGGACCCCCCCCCCCCCCCCCATCTGCAATTTAAAAAAAATGGCTTTATAAAAGAGGTGGCTCCTGTTGAAGAGGACAAGTTAGTAATATTTTACAATCTTAAGTGCTTTTGAAATCTGGCCTAATAAGAAGGGTAGCCTTTGGTTGGATTGGTTTTATAATAAGGAAATATTGTACCTAATATCTGTAGGATTAGACATGCCTTACTCACACTGAGGTGTGATTTATATTCTGTTTTGAAAACACCTCATGGTAAAAGTGAGATAAAAAACAGGAATAAAACCACAGTTGTTAAAGAGTTGATTTTTGCCTTCATTCAGGGTCTACGACACTAGGTAAGAACAGAGTGACATGAATTCTCTTTCAGTTGACTTAAGTGAGGGAAGATTTGGAAGTCTTCCGAAGAGATTCCAGATATTTTAATGTTTCTTTCTCTGCAACCACATGTCCCTCTATCTTTCAAAAAACAAACGTGCTACTCAATGATCTTTAAAAAAATGCAATCATTAAGTTTGGAATAAAATATTGAATATCAAGCCATGTATAGGTAAAATTTCAGAAATGTGGAAGCTTCTTATGTGTGAATATGGAAGAAAAAGTGTGATTATTGGTGAAAAATACAGACTTCCAAAAGCTGACAGGGCGACTAAAACCCATTACACCAGATCTACTTAACAGATTTAAATGTATATTTTAATGTTGTTCCTTCTGAGAAAAGTGTTCTGGATGACCTCATTGACTACTGACCACAAGCCTAACACCACTCGTGTTGATTTGTATCCTTATACCCACCTAAAATATTAAGATTTATAGACACCTACCCATGACCAGTCTGGCAGTCACGTTATAGCTGAAAAATACTGAAAGTGACGATAAATGCCCATAGCTCTCCACATAATTTATTTCAATGTAAGTCTTGCTAGTTTTACATAACTATGAATTATTTTGTACTTTATAGTATCTGACACAGATTCTGATGAGGAAAGAGAAGAATCTTCAGAAGTCAAACCTTCGTCAGTTTCCGTTTTGGCAGCTGGGGCTGAAATGGACGAGGAATGGGAAACATACGAATCAGATTTCATGTATTATGGTGATGATCTGTTATATGGAGATGATCCATTGGAGATGGAAAGATTTGAATTTTCTTGAGTGAAAAAAAATAGCTGTGTTTCGGTTAAACCTAATTCTTAGTGTCTACAGTAAAACTAATTGTAATTTTTTGGACAAGAACTGTTAAAGTCAAATCCTTAATTTCAAGAATGTTGAGTAAAACAAAGGTATTTTTTTTTGGCCTAGTGCGATTCAACAGACTGTGCTGAACGGGAATAACAATATTGAAGTCAGAGTGAAACAATATTGAGATAATCCTCTGGAAGTCTGAATAAAACATTATGAAGATGAAAAAATTTGAGTTTTCTTGAGTGTAAAGGTGCTTTAATTCAACAGACATTGATGAAAAGGAATAAAATATTATTATAAAAAAAAGAAAGTGGTTAACATCTTTTTAAATTAACAATACCATGTATGTGTATGTGCATGTTTTTTCTTTGGCATTTCACTAAAAGTTGGAGTATTTTCATTAATTGGAACAGTGATTAGATTGGGCAATCTCAAATGTATTTCTTTTAGAGTGAGCAGGTGATTTTTGTTTGGAGCCAGGGGAGTATTTTTGTTTGGAGCCAGGGGAGTATTTTTGTTTGGAGCTAGGAGAGTATTTTTGTTTGGAGCCAGGGGAGTATTTTTGTTTGGAGCCAGGGAAGTATTTTTGTTTGGAGCCAGGGTAGTATTTGTGCAGCTTTTGAGGAGATGATGATATCTGTTTCGTGCTAGACCACAGAAGTCCACAGATAGACATCTCTCCATTCAGACACATTACCCCAACTTCGAGCCAATCTTTGTTCTTACTCCTTAATGCTGTTTGTTCAACAGAAAAGCAACACACCAATTTTGTAGTCTTTGGTTTAACCCATCCAGGAAATGAAACGACAGTCCAGGCAAGCACCCTCATCATTACACCACCTTGTAACGCCAAGGCACTTCTTTAAGAAGGTACCAATGTTAAGCTATGGCATGTTGTTGTGGCTGTCATGGATTTCTGATAACAACAACAAAACAAACAAACAAAAAATAGAAAAACCATTTGTACAAACATTACAAGGATAATTAAGTTTGCTTTAAAATACACAGTGGTCGC
>MJUT01010486.1:108409-132758 GCA_002080005.1 Gigantidas platifrons | reverse complement strand
AACAAAGTTTAACATAGAAGCCTACAAGACCCAATGGGAATTTGTACTGAGTTGTTCTTCTCAGAAAGTACCAAGCCAGTTGACTTGATTTGTTCTATGCTGCTCCTATCTGCAAACAGAAAGACTTGAAAAATATGCTTGTTGATAACCTTCTTCAAGAATTAAAACTTAAGCAGTCTAATATACTTACCATGGGAGATTTTAATTTTGACTTTAGGTTTTCAGAATTTATGGAGCACACATTCAATAGTAAGCAAATTGTGTCTTAAGTCGCAAGAAAATATGAATCTTTGTTAGACTTCACGTTCCTAAGGATTTACCCTGCCAATTATTACCAGGTGAGCGATGACAGGCTCTCCAGAGCCTCTAGTTTTATTATATTATGTAAATTATATTATAAGTGTATTTATGTTTGATTTTTTTTTCAGTACTGCCAAATACAGCTGGATATCATTCCTACCCAGATTTTTGTTTGAACAGTTCAGAAGATATGCCAATGTTTTCTTTCTCTTCATATCATTACTACAGGTAAGAAAAAAAGACATTGTATTAAAAGTCAATATTTAAAAAAAAATGAAACATCAAAATGGAAGATAGATACATGTGGAAAGCATTTGTTTTATCTTTTGTATGACAAATGGTGAAGAGTTAATGTTTTATGAAAAGAAAAGTTTAAACAGTGATGGTCAACAATTATCTCTGACATCAAATCATTAAACTGTTTGAAATGTGTATCCTGGTGTTGTCATGGATGGTTTCATGGATTATTTACATGTGCTTCTGATACATGAATAGTAACTTTGTCATCAGCTATTTAGTCATCATTTTAAGTTGTACCTGTCTGTAAGGCTTAACAAGTTTAATTATTGTAACCTGTCACAAACACTTGATGTGGTTCATTGCTTGTTGGTAACAAACAGGGTTGTCTTTACACTATATTGATCTTATTTGTTTTCCTTTATTCAGGCAATCCCATACAGAACAGGCATACCCAATAAATGGTCTAGTCCGAGTTTTATATGCTTGTTCTTTTACTCTTATCCAACTGGTGTTGAGGTTTTTGACAACAGAGCCAAGGCCTTTATTTGACTTTTATTCAGATATTATGATATGGGTTTCAATTTTGAATCTTGTCTAGATGTTTAGGTATGATATAGTAGGTCCAACTATTTTGTATTAAAAATTTCATTCCAACATATTGTTGACCTATTTATTCTGGTCTCTCACAAAGACCATTCATTTCTGTAGGTGTGATTTTGTTAGAAGTAATGGGCCTCTAGTTTGTTTATATCTGTATTATTGTTTTGGGATCTAATTATCAAGAGGGGGAATGGTGATCCCATTAACTTGTTTAATCCAGCCTGTGTTATGTCTGTAGACAAGACATGATCTGGATATCTATTGGCATATGTTATGGACTTTTTCTGTTCAATGATTTGAGGTGACAGGTGATTGTATGTTAGTTTACATTTGTGGAATTATTGACCATCACTGTTTAAACTTTCTTTTTATAATTTTTAACTCGAAGTGTTAACCATGAAGAATGGGATTACATTTTATTTGAAGTGAGAAACAGAGTATTACATTTGCCTGGATGGAAATCCATTTTCCATTTTCCTTCTCATATTTCCCTTCAAATATGTCAAGATTCTAAAGATACAGTCGAACCTGCTTAAAGGGGACCTCTATATAACAAATCACTGTCTATAAAGGGCATCATCCTTTTTCCTATTAATGAATAGTGCATATAATTTTTACCTTTACAAAAATGTATATAAAGGGCAACTGCTCATAAAGGGAACATTTTCAGGCTCCCATGGGTGCCCTTTAAATACAGATTTAACTGGTTATTATTTAAAAAAAGGTGGATGTGCATTTATTTTTACACATTCAAGGAAAAATAATTTTACTACAATCTTATTTTTGTACAGATGATTAATTCTCAAATGATAATAATTTTGTAATGTTTGTCTTTTCTAGCAAATTCCCCAAGTGTCCCCCACAGGACGATATACTACAGCATTGCCATTATTGTTTATACTGTCAGTGTCTGCAGTCAAAGAAATCATAGAAGATTATGTAAGTTATCATCAAAGTATGCTAGATTATCTCCCTTTTTTGTTCATTCTTTAGATGTGAACAATGAAAAGAAGAAGAGTGAGTTAACTCCCTTATTGTCATTGTGCCAGTGATGAACATCAAAGAAATCATTTTACTTTTGATGTCAGACTATTAAAGATAATAAAATTAAACCTTCTTTATCATTTTCCTAATGTTTGGACATCAAAGAAATCATGGGTTATATAAATTACATTTATTACATAGATACCAGTGAAATACTGAGATTTCCAGGTGAAATAAACACCGGTATTTCGCTCAGAGAAATAAATATGTTTATTTCACTGTGGTACCCCAGTACTAACGTCATCATATTCGAAAATATCAATGCGTATTCATTGGTGAAAAAAAGTTCCTTCTTAAAACGTTTTACTTGCACTAACAAAAAGGTAAGATCTATGTAATAAAAATATAATTACTGTTACATTCTGAATATCAAAAATAAATCACTCGTAACCAAAAAGCTACAGCAATTCACTCATGTGCTCGCATGAATTTGTGAATTATTGCATTGTTCGGTTACGTGATTATTTTCGATATTCAGAATGTAAGAGTAGTTATACTATAACTCATGTTTATTCTTCTGGTATCAGTCATACAAAACAAACAAGTTGTATGTAAGTTATACTATAACTCGTGTTTATTCTTCTGGTATCAGTCATACAAAACAAACAAGTTGTATGTAAGTTATACTATAACTCGTGTTTATTCTTCTGGTATCAGTCATACAAAACAAACAAGTTGTATGTAAGTTATACTATAACTCGTGTTTATTCTTCTGGTATCAGTCACACAAAACAAACAAGTTGTATGTAAGTTATACTATAACTCGTGTTTATTCTTCTGGTATCAGTCATACAAAACAAACAAGTTGTATGTAAGCTATCTCTATAACTCGTGTTTATTCTTCTGGTATCAGTCATACAAAACAAACAAGTTGTATGTAAGTTATACTATAACTCGTGTTTATTCTTCTGGTATCAGCCATACAAGACAAACAAGTTGTATGTAAGTTATCTTTATTTTGGTGTTCATTTTTATAATGTTGGCTATCTTAGAGGTTGTAAAAGTTTGCATGAGTACATTAGTTTTAAATAATTTTGTGCTAGTTATCTGCGATATTGGTTAAAAGAGTTGAAAATAAAACAAAACTAATAATGACTTTTGTTGTTGCTATTTTTAGAAACGTCACAGACAAGATGATGCAGTTAATAACAGAGAAGTTTTAGGTTGGTGACGGGGAGAATTAGACATTAAGTTAAACAATGAGTCATAGGTGGGGAAAAAATGGTGGAAATATCAAATATTATACAACATGATGCTAGAAAATATTGTATATACAACACGATATCTCTCATTTTACTTTTGAATTTTTATTGTTTGATTGAATACTTATTCCAGTTTCCAGCATTTTTCGTCCATATTTAGTGCTTGAAAAAGTTAAATTACAATGTTTTGGTTAATATTCTACCTAAAAAAAAGTCTTGAAAACAACACTTTCACGTGCAGACTGTCTGAGTTCACAATTGTTTTCTACCAATGAAGTAGTTGTATTTTTATGGTAAATAAATTTGACTAAAATCAGGATATGAATATCTGCCATAAAACTGTTAAGTTGTCAGAAAATGTACTAATATCCTGCCAACCCATGTTAAAACTCACAACACAATATGGCTTCCATGAATTATTTCGATTCTGATATGTATAATAGTACAAATACGGTAGTATACTTTGATGGGAAAGACGGTAATTTATTTTTACATATGCGGTCTATGTCGCACACAATCTATGTTGCCAAATTCGAGCAGATGATAACTCATCAACATGTGCTTTTACGACGGGAAAGTCAGTCTTATTAATGGAGCATCCATAACAATAATATTGTGTTTGCATATTTTAATTGCACATTGCATGTTTATTAATTTTTTGATTATTGATTGATTATTTTATGTGAATATAGATGTTTAAAACGTTAACAACCGTGTAAATAATTTTCTCCCATTATGACATCGTTTTAACCCCGCTGAACCAGTGGTGGAAACATCTGTAATCCTCTAGAGGATTAATATGTCTCGTGTCTTTCCCCGCATTTGACTCGTTTGACGGTTTTTGAAATAAAGTTTGTGTTAAATAATGGGAGAAACAAATTCTCCTTCAGTTGCCCAGGTGGGTTACGATATTTCTCCACTCTCAGCTTGTGGTTAAAATTTTTAATTTAACTCTCTTTTGAGTGGAGAAATATCATAACCCACGGGCAACTGAAGGAGAATCTATATTTATTTTGTGATTTTATAACCTGGCTTAAATGTGTGCACCACCCATGTGCTAATGAGATTTTGCCATCTAAATAAATCGTTCATTTGTTTGCAAATCGAAAGAAGGACGTCATATTAGAATTGATGATTTAAACAGGTTTATTCAGGTCTTTGTTTTAGATAGTATTCACTGTAACATTACAGAGTTAAAGTGAAACATATCTAAACCTAACTTTGTATAAACTGAACCTTAAATACAGTCCTGAAGTAAGAAAACTTTGTTGATTTAACCTGTATAAACTGATCACCTGTCACAAGGATGTTTGATTTAGACAGGTTTCACTGGAACTGTTTATTGTAGTATTACTCTGGTAATTACGTCTCTTTACAGTTTTACGAGATGGACGTTGGACCTCACTAAAATGGACACAGATAATTGTAGGAGATATAGTAAAGGTGATAAGTGGTCAGTTCTTCCCTACAGACCTTATCCTGTTGTCATCAAGGTAAAATCTGGTCAAATTCTCCTGTTTGAGTGATCAAATGTTTGCTTTATTATTGACCACTAGCAAATGTATCGGCATATTCACTTTAGTGACACCTTTTCGGTAGTGTAATGTTTAGCGTTCTCGCCTCAAATGCGGTAGATCGTGTGTTTGAGCCCTGATTGGGTCAAACAAAAGCCTTTAAATTTGGTATTTGTTGCTTCTCCACTAAGCATGCAGCATTAAGGAGAAAGAACAAAGACTGGTTGGCACAGAATCCGGATAATGTGTCCTAGTGGGGCGACATGTCTATCTGCCGACTGTTGCTTCAGTGACCTCACACTATAAAAATCAAACTCAGTGTGTTGGTCTATAACAAAGTGGACATCATCATCATTTCAATGAATATAACTTGTTCTCACCATGATATAGCTGAAAAAATGATCATTTGGTGTTAAAACAATAATCACTCACTCACTCATTTTAGTGACTGAAATTTGAAAAGATCTACATCAAGAAAGTAGAATTCTTAGCATACTGTATTTCAAATCAACTTCTTCTGTGTTCTGAAACCTGCATTAATGTTGCTAGGAACCTGTAAATATATATAATATGCCTAATGTACCATTGAATTTATATGTGCTATTTTGATAACTTAAGTCTTGTCCATATAACAAATGCTGAAAGTTAGAAAGTTTAAATATTCAAAATTTCTAATTGGTGAAACAAAAGAACAAAAGCTTGGATAACAAAAAAAAAGATTTAAAATAGGTTCAGATCATGGGTAATGTACTAGTTACATGATGTCAAGTGATCCTATATTCCTATATTTTCAAGATTTTGCTATATTTCATATATTTGCCTAAAATTTCTTATATTACATCACAAAATCCTATATTTTTCCAAAACTATGAGATAAAAGATTGAATATTTAATTTTGAGTGGAAATTTCATATAAACACATGACAAATAGAGGCTATGCAAGATATTAATGCTGATACTTCTATAGATATTAGGCTGATCATGTATAGCAACAGATGCATTTGTAAGACATAATTTTTTCCGGTTGAAATTTTATCTCGTGGAAAGAATTTAATATTAAATTTTATGTTACAGTAAATATTTTATATTATTATATGACTTCAGATAATGTCTTTTCTGATTGGCTGATGCCCCTAGAAACGTTCTTTGATAAAACGTTATATTCACCTCACGCGACATAACGTGCGGTGAATATAACATTCCAACGTCTTGCACCATACGAAACCAAAGAAAACGTCATGATAAAAGCTTATTTTAAGGGTAAAATCAACATATAAAATGTGTCATATAATAAAACAATTAATGGCTTTCAATTCGATGGATATCAGGATTTATTAACCCAAGAATAATATATTTACCTCAACTATCTGGCCTCGGTAAATATAATGTTCCTGGGTTAATAAATCCTTGTATCCACCTCATTAAAAGTCATTAATTGTATAATAAAATACTTTCCATTGCTATAAAAAAAAGTATCCTAGTGTACAATAAACAGATGCATAATATTATTTCTGACGCTGATTATTAAATCATGAGACGCATCTGTAATATCTGTATTTCGGACTATTTCCGACGATTAATGATAAATCACCTGAACCATCAAATGAGATAATCCGGATAATATTTTATACTAAGGGATGTAATATTATTTCTGACGCTGATTAATAAATCACCTGACCCATCCGGAAAATATTTCATAAATAAAATTTACAGGTACATATATACTGAAGGGAAAAAGAAACGCAGGGTAACATAATATGCTCCTATTTTTTAACTGCGTGGCTTAAAATTACGAAAACTGGGCAGACGAGTGGCTTGGTCAGTGTGCACTAAAATCGGTGTCTAAAGTTACTCAACTGTGAAAGGTATCATGTGACATAGAGAAAGTGATAAAAAGCAAATAACATGTGCAGAATAATGATAACAAGTTCGTCAACACATCGTGTCATACCACTTTATACTCTTGAGGTATACACATAGCTTTCCACTATTTAAAGTTAATTTGAATCTCTTGTAATCATGCCATGGCTGACGGAAGTTCAGAGAGGTCAGGCTATTGCATTGCTAATGCAAGGTCAAAGGCAACAACAAGTTGCTTTGCAATTTGATGTGAATGTTTCCACCATAGAGCGTCTTGTCCGTCGTCTGAGAGATACTGGAAGGGTAGCCGACTGTCCGCGACGGAGACGTCCGCGCGTAACGACGCCACGTCAAGACAGGGTTATTCGTCTTGCCCACCTGCGTAATCGCCACGTTACTACCACTGAAATCGCTTTAACTACGATAGGCAATCATAACCGCCACATTCACCCAAAAACTGTGAGAAACCGATTGTGCGAGTTTGGTCTGCGAGCTCGTCGACCTTACATTGGTTTTCCTCTCACTCGTGCACGTCGCACGCGTCGTATGGCTTGGTTGGTGGCACTTGGTTCCAGACGATTTCCAATGAGGCAATGGAGACGGATCTTTTTCACAGATGAGTCACGGTTCACTCTTTTTCGTCCGGACAGTCGACGTCGTGGGGAACGCTTCGCCGACGCTTGCATTCTTGAGAGGGATAGGTTTGGGGGTGACTCGCTTATGGTCTGGGGAGGGATATCTCACGGGTTAAAGTCGCCGTTGATTGTGATAGCCGGTAATTTAACAGGCGTAAGATATAGGGATGAAATCCTCCGGCCGGTTGCAGTTCCATTTGTGCAACAGCATCACCTAATTTTCCAGCAGGATAACGCCTGACTCCATGTAGCCAGAGTTTGTCAAGATTTTCTCGCCAATCATAACATTAACCCACTCGATTGGCCTCCGTACAGTCCAGATTTGTCCCCAATCGAACATCTGTGGGACGAAATGGACAGGAGAGTAAGGGGACGTCAGAATGCCCCCGCTACTCTCGACCAATTAAAGGCTGCCTTGTTGGAAGAGTGGGATAATATCCCCATGAGAAGGATAAATGCTCTGATGAACTCCATGCACAGGAGAATCAGGGCTGTAACAGATGCATGAAGGGGGCATACGAGATATTGACGAGTTAATTGATTTCACTTTAACATATTGGAGGGTACTGTTAAATTGGTTTCAATTACTCATGAATTATTGATCAAAATCTAATGAAATTTTAAAAACTTGTTGATTAAATTTGTTTGTTTTATATATTAATATTGAAAAAAAACATTCGAATAAATAATATTAAATCACATAAAATATTGACCCTGCATTTCTTTTTCCCTTCAGTATATATATACAGAAAATATATTGTAGCCAGAACACTGTCAATTTAAATGACAGATTGAGTAATATTCGAACTCGTTATAAAATCAATAAAGTCATGTAAGTTTAAATATATTAAAAATTTGATTCATTGGTAACGGTCAATATTGAATAATGGAAGAAGATGAGTACAATGATATTGTTACATATATACAAGACCAAAAGTACCCACAGAATGCAAATCCACGGATATATTTTGATATTAAATTTCATCCACCTCATCTGGAAAATATATAATAGCATTGGAAGAAATTTGATATTGAAATATTGTCCAAGGATAATATTTTATATTAAAAATAATCCACCGGAAAGAATATTATGGAGGATAAAATAAAATGTTACACAATCACGTGACTTTTTTATATTTTCTTAAGGTTTAAATTCACATGATTGCATATTTATTTCAGTGTTGAAGTCTTTTGTGGTACATGTCCATTTTTATAGTGGTCTGCTACTCAGTACCGGTTCCTTGGTTTAGGATAATACATCTTGAATACAATGTTTAATAGTCTATGACATAAAAAATACCAAGTTAATTATCAAGGCTTTTGGACAAGCCAACTTTATTACTACATGTATCTTTTGAAAGAATCGTTGAAATACATGTAAACCCTAAGTCTTGCTACAGAGTATTTGTTCCAACAAACTTTGTAAATTTGAATGAGTACCTTTTTCTTCACAAAACATATTATGTATAATTTAGAAGTCATGATTTCGAAGACATTATATAAAAATGTGTCCTTTAAAGAGTTAAGGAGTTGTCATGTTCAATCCTTTGAAAATGTTGATTATAATTTGATTTCTATATTTTCTTTATAATATGTTTTATTCTTTATGTCACAATATTTATTTTGTAAAAAGAACAACAGGAGACTAGAGTTTAATGATACTGTTGTTTTTTTTTATCCCTTTGCCAACGAAGTTGCGAAGAGATATAGTAATGCTACTGTCCATCCTTCCGTAACATCCTTGTGAACACTCTAGAATCAACATCCTTCAATGGATTTTGACCAAACTTGGTACATACTTAGTCCTTAAGAGAATCTGGAACCTTATTGAATTTCAAAGTCATAGGTCAAAGGTCAAAGTCACCAGGTCCAATTTTTACCGCATAACATCCTTGTGAACACTCTAGAATCAACATCCTTCAATGGATTTTGACCAAACTTGGTAAATATGTATTCCTTAAGAGAATCTGGAATCCTATTGATTTTCAAGGTCATAGGTCAAACATCAAGGTCACCAGGTCAAATTTTTACCACGTAACATCCTTGTGAACACTCTAGAATCAACATCCTTCAATGGATTTTGACCAAACTTGGTACATACTAAGTCCTTAAGAGAATCTGAAACTCATTTGATTTTCAAGGTCATAGGTCAAAAGTCAATATCGTCGGGTCAAATTTTTACTGCATAACATCCTTGTGAAAACTCTAGAATCAACATCCTTCACTGGATTTAGACCAAACTAGGTACTGTCTTAGTCCTTAAGAGAATCGGGAACCCTATTGATTTTCAAGGTCAAAGGTCAAAGGTCAAGGTCACTGGGTCAATTTTGTTTTACTGCATAACATCCTTGTGAACACTCTAGAATCAACATCCTTCAATGGATTTTGACCAAACTTGGTACATACTTAGTCCTTAAGAGAATCTGGAACCTTATTGAATTTCAAAGTCATAGGTCAAAGGTCAAGGTCACCAGGTCAAATTTTTACAGCATAACATCCTTGTGAACACTCTAGAATCAACATCCTTCAATGGATTTTGACCAAACTTGGAACATACTTAGTCCTTAAAAGAATTTGGAACCCTATTGAATTTCAAAGTCATAGGTCAAAGGTCAAGGTCCCCGGGGCAAATTTTTACCACGTAACATTCTTGTGAACAGTCTAGAATCAACATCCTTCGATGGATTTTGACCTAACTTGGTAAATATGTAGTCCTTAAGAGAATCTGGAATCATATTGATTTTCAAGGTCATAGGTCAAACATCAAGGTCACCAGGTCAAATTTTTACCACGTAACATCCTTGTGAGCACTCTAGAATCAACATCCTTCAATGGATTTTGACCAAACTTGGTACATACTTAGTCCTTAAGAGAATCTGAAACCCATTTGATTTTCAAGGTCATAGGTCAAAAGTCAATATCACCAGGTCAAATTTTTACTGCATAACATCCTTGTGAACACTCTAGAATCAACATCCTTCACTGGATTTAGACCAAACTAGGTACTGTCTTAGTCCTTAAGAGAATCTGAAACCCTATTGATTTTCAAGGTCAAAGGTCAAGGTCACAGAGTCAAATTTTTTACTGCATAACATCCTTGTGAACACTCTAGAATCTACATCCTTCAATGCATTTTGACCAAACTTGGTACGTGCTTATTCCTTAAGAGAATCTGGAACCCTATTGATTTTCAAGGTCATAGATCAAAGGTCAAGGTCACCGGGTCAAATTTTTAGGTGAGGGGATATGCCACGCTTTGCGTTACTCTTGTTTCATTTGTCAGTAATAAGGAGGTGAGGTATGGCTGCAGGAGAGGTGGAAGCCATGTATTTTTTGCTAAATATACCCTATTGTTATCCTATATTTTCATTAAAAAAAATTATATTTTCCTATATAATTTTTGTCAAAAGTGGTTTGACACCCTGTAGTTATGTAGAGGTGGCATGAAGATTGTTTTTTTGTTGTTGCCAAAATCATGTTTATACATTCCAACATGTAAATCAACTTTACAATTTCTAAATACATGTAATATAATTTATTAAAATTAAGGTCAATCTGCCTCAGGTACCGCTAACCTGCTTAACTTGTTAACTTGCTTACAATGATTTTAAGATTATTTTGGCTTTCCAATGTTTTGACTATAAGTGTACGTAATGAAGGTTATTCCAGAAATGTGTCGAGAGGACTAAATTAGATGTCTATCTTTTTATTCTGACATCAAGCATATTACTGTATATTTAAGAAATGAAGTGTGAATTATGTCATGTTTGTATTGTTAATGTTTTATTTGTAAATCCCCCAGTCCTATATTCAATAATTTCATAAATTATCATTGATTTCAGTGAACCTCAAGCTATGTGTTATATAGAGACTGCAAACTTAGATGGAGAAACCAACCTCAAATTAAGACAGGTATTGACAATTATTGACAAGTATGAAAGATAATGGCTTTTAGTAAAAAAAAGAGAAGATATATAGATGTAAATAAATAAGACATATTATCCATCATATTACACTTAAGCACAAATTAAAGTAAAGGAAGAATGCTTTTGTTGTTCTGCGTTTCACAGTCATTTTAGGATCTTCAACAAAGAGTATGACTCATACCCTAAACTTTCCCCAAGCCTCCAGTTAGGCAGTTCTCTTTACTTCTGATGATATAAATGCTACATCTGGTCATCTTTGGATCAAACTTCATGCAGAGAGACATATAGGGTCTAACACCGGGAGAAGTGCAAGATAGTAAAAGCTGTGACACCCGAGGGTAAGATTTAAATCGTATCGGACGAGCTTGTCCGAGTCTGATACGATTTAAATCTGACCTTTTACAGTGTTTGACTCTTTTTCTCACCCCTTTCTACCGTGTCAATGTTTGTTTACTTTTTGCGTAGTTTTGGCGCATTAATTTGTGAACCGTATCACAGGACCAAAATGCCACGTAATAAAATAAAACAAGATTTTCATTTTACAGCTTTAAAAAGGTTCAAAATAATAAAGTTAACAAACTTGTGATAGATTCTACAATAACAAAATATTACACCTTTTACGATGTTTGCCCCTTTTTCTCATCTCTTTCTAACCTGTCAATATTTGTTTACGTTGAGAAAATATAGAGTACTCTCCCTTGTTCGGTAACTAACGTAAGTAAAAAAAATTACCTCCTTTTTGACCAACGTCAAACAACTTTTTTACAGGTATTATCGCGGTTGTAGTAGCATTTATATAATATATTTATAAAATACATTGTATTTTATTGTGAAATACATTTAAAATACTGCCAAGACACTATAAATCGACAATGGAAAACAATTTTGTGGGAAAAACAGTGTGTAGCTTGTCTTACCCTGGAGCCGGGGTAAGATAGAAAAATCTTTTTCACCAAAATTAATGGACTACATTATCCAAGGGGTGAGAAAACAGTATTATTATCATAGAGTCTGATATAAAATAGGCACAAAACACATTTAATTATCATCATCTCATTAAAAAGTCATGTTTAACACAGTCAATCAAATGTTTTATTCATTTACAAGGATTATGACAGACAACCAATGCAAGCTACTTATTTGTGATAATTTTATATGTTCAGGATTTATGACAAGCTGTCAAACGTTTTACTCCTACAATATAATATTTCCAGGGATTACCACAGACAGCTAAACTTCTTACTCACGAGGATCTACTTGACTTAACAGGGACAGTAGAATGTGAGCTGCCAAACAGACATCTATATGACTTTGTAGGAAATATAAGACCATCTGGTAGATTGTAAGTATGCTTATGTGACTGTTTTAAAAAATATATGATAAGTTTTTGATAATGATGTAAAATTGTTATCTCTATTCACATGAAATAAACTTCAGAAATTATTATTGGATTCTATTATTTGCCAATATAATCCACAGTCAAGCTTTTTGTATTATAACATGAAAATAGAGATATATCATGTCAATATTTTGAGATACCGGTAACATTTTTATTAAAGAACAATAATTTTGAGAATTCCTCTATGTTTAAAGCATGATTTGATTATTTATATACTAAATTCACAAGAAAAAAAAATGGAAAAACATGAGAGAAAATCTTATATCACCAATCAGGAAAAAAACCAAATAAAGGACCAGTAATGATTGCAGGACTTCATCTTACAGTCACTGTAAGTTCTTCTAATATTAACTATAACTAATACTAATAAGGGAGTACTTTTTGAGGGTGTCATGGTACCTTCCAGCAAACCTCATAAAGGGAGTACTTTTTGAGTGTGTTATGGTACCTTCCAGCAAACATCATAAAGGGAGTACTTGTTGAGGGTGTTATGGTACCTTCCAGCAAACCTCATAAAGGGAGTACTTTATGAGTGTGTTATGGCACCTTCCAGCAAACATCATAAAGGGAGTACTTGTTGAGGGTGTTATGGTACCTTCCAGCAAACATCATAAAGGGAGTACTTGTTGAGGGTGTTATGGTACCTTCCAGCAAACATCATAAAGGGAGTACTTGTTGGGGGTGTTATGGTACCTTCCAGCAAACCTCTAAAAAACATCATATGTTCAAGTGTTTTATTTATTGTAGAGCTATACCACTAGGTCCAGACCAATTACTATTGAGGGGTGCCATGCTGAGGAATACTAAATGGATATTTGGTAAGTAAACTTACTACTTACTGTAACCCTNGTGTTATGGTACCTTCCAGCAAACATCATAAAGGGAGTACTTGTTGAGGGTGTTATGGTACCTTCCAGCAAACATCATAAAGGGAGTACTTCTTGAGGGTGTAATGGTACCTTCCAGCAAACCTCTAAAAAACATCATATGTTCAAGTGTTTTATTTATTGTAGAGCTATACCACTAGGTCCAGACCAATTACTATTGAGGGGTGCCATGCTGAGGAATACTAAATGGATATTTGGTAAGTAAACTTACTACTTACTGTAACCCTCCATAAATAAAGAATTTATTATTATTATTATTATTATTACTTACATGGTACAGTTACAGAGGTTATTAATTAACCGGTATGTGTGATTAATTTAAAGGGGCATTAGCTACGATTTTGACCAAAAAAATTATATGTTTTGGAAATTGGTGAATAGCTTTAAAAAGATGAAATAAAAGTAAATATTTTACATTAAACAGCTTATCGAACCACTTTCCACCTTTTGAGAACGAAAATTACCATTGATTACTTATTTGCTTGCAAGCAATTAATTTGACCTCACTTTTTCCGTATGCAATTGACCTTACTAGTGACAGGAAAAAACGAATAATTTGTATTTTTTCTCTTATTAACTGCCAACTTGCATGGTTCTTTGTCCGTAATTAACACCGACTAAAAGCAGATTCACAAAAAATAAGAAATAAGTGCATTGTTGTACTGATTTAATGACGATTCGACAAACTGCATAAACAATGTCGATAATTAAGATGCATCCATTTCTTGATCAATCTCAAAACACGAGCAATTGCATAGTTTTTCACCGATGTGTGTACATTTCATAACATTTATAAGTTACAGAAACACGTTTTATTAAGGCATCAATCATATCTGATAGTTTTTATGGGTAACAACAATTTACGATTTGGCAGATAATGCCCCTTTAACTTTTTCAGTTGTATTGGGACAAGGGCCTTGGTGGTCAAGTGGTGAAGAATGTTCATTTCTGGCCACAAGTCTAACACTAATGACATGGGTTCGAGCCCTGTTACCCCCTCAAGTGCCTATCTATGCTAGACTTTTATTCAGTTAGTTCATTATATTGTGGCATTAGTGATACGAGAGTTAGGAATAAATACTGTATTATTATATATTTTATATAAATTTATTAATAAAAAAACTTTATATGAGGTATATGCTCGCCTTGAGTGTGGTATATCATGGATTTCGAGCCCTGATTGGGTCTAACGAAAGACTAAAAATTATATTGAAAATTGCTAAGCATGCAGCATTTAGGAGAAAGAGCAAAGACTCTTTGGCTCGGAATCAGGATAATGTGTCTCTATGGGGAGACATGTCTATCCGTGGACTGTTGTTTCAGTGAGCTAGCACTATAAAAATTAAACTAAGCTGGTTGGTCTAGTACAAAGCGGACCTCATCATCATCTCATTGACGATTAACTTGGTCTCGCCATGATATAGCTGAAAATTGCTGAGATGGCGTTAAACAGCATTATTATATAGATATCGATGAAATACCGTGATTTCCGAGTTAAATAAAAATGATAATTTCACTAGTGAAATTACCATTTTTATTTTCACTCTCGCTATTTTACCCGCCATTTTTCAAGCCGGAACTATTTTTTTTTAGAATATTATATGGAGTGATGTCCCTTTGCTTTATTTCATTGACAGATTGTTAGTTTCATTTATGATAAAGGAACGATTTAAAAAATAAACAAAAGGATATCTTAATCTAGTATTTCATTGCGATACAATAAAAAGCAGGTAAATTTGGCAAACATTGACATGTTTTAATACTTTTCATGGCAGAATTATGCTCTAAAAACATGTGGTCTCGGTAGAAAGAATCTTTCGAAAAAATCGTCTGCTAAAAATTAACTCCAAATAACAGTGTTCGTTCTATTGCTTCTTGTGAAATGAATCCAAATTTTTCACAGCTTTCGTCAACCACAAGTACTAGTTAAAATGACTTCTGACACTAAGATTTTTCTCGTTTTTTATGGGAACACTTACATTTACGGAGGAACTTTCAATTTTAACAAACCTAAGTCTAGTTAGAAAAGACAAAGTGATGATTCCGAACTACAAATAGCAAAAACTAAATATAAAAGAATCCTACCTTTATCGTTTAGTGGTTCCGATTCTGAGTGAACTTTAGTCCAGTTTCCTTCCGTTATAATCCATTTGAATTACACATTTAACGTTTGAACCGTTTGGACCTACATTTAACGATTTACATTTCCTAGCTGTTATATTGTTAAATTACTTGTTTTCTAATTATATAATCCATCGAATTTGAAATAGTTTTGGTTTTGTTAACGGCCAAATATTGGTATGCATCCGACTTCTTTCACAAAACATTCTTCCCACAAGAGTACAAATGAAATGTACATATAGTAAAAAATGAAACATACATTAAGTGTCAATAAATAAAATTGTGTCTTTCAAGGTCGAGTGCATACTATGGTCACAAAGTTTACAAGTAACCAACATGGAAATTATATTCCTAATCGAAATATGTGCACATGAATTTATTTATTTATTTACAAAATTGAAAGCATTAGACAAACTTTTCAGTCAACGAGTAGCCAAGGACACAGTTGTATATTAATGCGCAATAAAGAAATAAACACATGCAATGCAGATGAAAGAAAATATCAAATTTATTTACTCAAAACAGTCTATATAATAAACAGTATAACTAACTTCGATGTCCGATTACCAAAAATATGTCACTCATGACCGCACAACACTGATAATTCACTCAGGCGCTTCGCGCATTCGTGAATTATCAGTTGTGCGGTCATTCGTGACATATTTTTGATAATCGAACATCACAGTTAGTTATACTATAAATCTTTGACTCACTTAGTTGTTGTTGTTTTTTTCGGAAATTAAAAAAAAAGATATTGTTAAATTTATTAAAAGGAAACTCTGTAAATTTAAATATTTGAATTTTGTCTGTTTTTACAGGTATTGTAATTTACACTGGTCATGAAAGCAAGCTGATGTTAAACTCTACAACAGCACCATTAAAACGCTCCAGTGTAGAACGTGTCACCAATCATCAAATAATTATTTTATTTGTCATACTGATAGCCTTAGCTATGATCAGTACAATAGCCAATCAAATCTGGACAAACTGGCATGTTCACAAAGATTGGTATTTGTTTTACCATGGTAAGTGTTTAGTGTGTTGTAAGTTTGGGTTAAGGTTTAGAGTTATGGTGTTTAATGCAACTTTAAAAAATATTTCAGTTATATTGTGGCGGTCAGTTTTACTGGTGGTGGAAACCAGAGAAAACCACCGAGCTGGCGCAAGTCATTGACAAACTATGACATATTGTTGTATCCAGTACACCTCGCCTGAGCGGGATTCAAACTCACAATGATAGTGGTGATAGGTACTGATTGTATTGGTGGTATGTAAATCTAACTAATATATGATGATGACCACGACAGCCCCTGTCAGTTTGGAGATTTTATGCATCAGTTAGTGTCATTTACTCAAATGGTAATGATCAAGCGTGATGTCCTACAAAACAATAAAAAAATCCCAGAGATAATGGAATTCTAAGTCTTGGCTTTGCACAATAACAGAAAAAAAGACAACGAATTATTTGATAGAATTTTAATTTCTAACCCCAGACTAGCACATGTGGCTTTTAATATCATCTCCTCCTTGAAATACTTGATTTTTAAATGAAATCCTTCTCTAAACAGTAACTCTAATGCTGTGTACAGGAGAAAAGGGGGGGGGGTCAGCTTCCATTTTTGTACAATATAGACATATTTTGAATAGCAAATTGTACTAGAAGAGATATATACTTTCCATTTTTCAGCAGATCAATAATTGAATATTCTTTCACTATTTTAAGGACAGCCATCCCCTTTTAGAGACTATATTTTTCAAGTGCACTCGTACTGTTTTTTTTTTGTCAAGGCAGATTTCACCATGTGTTTGTGTATTTTGTTTTTCTTGTCACTCCCATCCAGTAATTTCTATTTTTAGCACCACCACCATGTAACTTTGGATATAATTTCTATTTTTAGCACTACCACCAAGTAACTTTGGATATAATTTCTATTTTCAGCACTACCACCAAGTAACTTTGGATATAATTTCTATTTTTGGCACTACCACCAAGTAACTTTGGATATAATTTCTATTTTTGGCACTACCACCAAGTAACTTTGGATAT
Source organism: Gigantidas platifrons (assembly GCA_002080005.1). NCBI lineage: Eukaryota > Metazoa > Mollusca > Bivalvia > Mytilida > Modiolidae > Gigantidas > Gigantidas platifrons. The sequence goes on along the minus strand of MJUT01010486.1, from coordinate 114,983 downwards.
AATTTCTATATTTAGCACTACCACCAAGTAACTTTGGATATAATTTCTATTTTTAGCACTACCACCAAGTAACTTTGGATATAATTTCCTGACGTTCATCATCTTATATAACAATCTTATACCTATCAGTCTTCAAGTCACGTTGGAGGTCGTCAAGTTTATACAAGCTATATTTATAAACTGGGTAAGTCACATGACCTATGAGTCACTTTAAAGTAAAAATGTATGTATCTAATTTAGTGTTCATGACAGGTTTCTGGAATAACCTTCATCAGGTTAGCTCAAGGTCAAATAGTAATCTTTGAGAGCAAGAAAACTAACAGACCTTAGCTAGATAGTTAGCCATAATTGACTAATTTCTATTTTGGAAGGAGATGAACTTTCATTATTGTAATAATTACACTATTTAGATTGGTAAATTTCAATAATAGATATATCTTATAAATCATGTGAGTGCTGAAACTACTTCTGATTGCTTGATACCTTTGGGGACTAATAGCCCACCAGTATCAGTATCAACCCTATGATAGTAATCAATATGTATATAATTAATTTAGCACTCACAATACCTTTCTGGAATTACCTTTATCAGGTACACTCAATTTTATCCTAACATATAATAACCGTTTACTGTAAATTCATTGTTATTTGGGTTATACCAATTTTTGTGGGCAATTTTAAACCATGAAATTATGAATTCAACAAATATTTGTCACCATATATATATATATATGGACTGACTATAGCAGGGGATGGATCCATGAATTAACATATCCACAGAAATATAATTTTTTCCTCACACCAGAAAAATTGATATCCACAATTTAAATTAATTCACAGTACCTATCAAGTCACCTTGGAAATCGTCAAGTTTATGCAAGCTATATTTATTAACTGGGCATGTCCCACAACGTACAAGTCAGTTTGAAGGTCATCAAGTTTAATTTATACATGCTATGTTTATAAACTTAAAAAGTCACATAGCTTACACTACAAGCCATTGTAAAGGTCATCTGTTTTATTAATATGTTTTGAATACAATTTTATGTGAGTAAATTTCTCTTCAATAAAAATTTTAATATGGTGTTTATATGAGTCTCTTTGAAGGTTGCTAAGTTATGAATTTAATATTATAGGATTTAGATATGTACTACAAGGAAACAGATACTCCAGCAATGGCTAGAACTTCTAATCTTAATGAAGAATTAGGACAGGTGAGTCTGTAGATTTAATCATGTTTTACAAGGAAATATATATTTGAGTGATCATTGTTTAATGGGCAATTTTTCTGCTATATCATATGGCAAGAACAAGTTACATTTCGATGAGCTAATTATATGTCCATTTTGTACTAAGCCAACATGGTTACTTGGATTTGTATAGTGCTAGCTCACTGACGTCTGCTGGTAGACGTGTTGCTCCGACACATTATCCTGATTCTTAGACAACCAGTCTTCTTACTCTTTAATACTGTGTATTTAGAGGAGAAGCAGAAAATACACATTTCATAGTTTCTGGTTTGTCTTGACCGGGGCTCGAACCCACGATCTACCAAACTCAGGGCGAGTACGTCTACCAAACTCAGGGCGAGTACGTCTACCAAACTCAGGGCGAGTACGTCTACCAAACTCAGGGCGAGTACGTCTACCAAACTCAGGGCGAGTACGTCTACCAAACTCAGGGCGAGTACGCTAACTATAACACCACCTATGTGGCTGAAACCATTATTTGACAACGACCAATGAAATCTTGATAAAGAATTGTGATAAGGAAGATTGTAGGCTTAGTCTGGTATTACAAGGAAGCAGAGATTTGTCAATGGCTAGTAATATCTTTAATAAAGAATTGGGATGCAGATTTTACATTTTGTTGTATATTATAAAGAGAAACATAAGAAGCAGAACATAACAACATTTGTATATTATAGAGCAAAATCATTTTGTATATGGGGTAATATTTAAATATTTTCTTTAATGTTTTTGCAGGTGAAATACATCTTCTCAGATAAAACTGGTACATTGACCAGAAATGTTATGGAATTCAGAAAATGTAGCATCGGTGGCATATGTTATGGGTAAGTCAAATAAGGTGACAACTCATTTGAGTTAATATAACATGTAAATCCAATCGGGAGGGTTTTAAACTCACTGTTTTCGGCAGGTGACCACTAATTTGAGGTGGCAATATTTTTTAGGCCAGTTTGACATAATCCAATATCTGGTATTCTTTTTACATGCAAAGTCAAATCATAGTTTTTTAATTTAAAAGAACAGTAAATAAAGCAAATTCAATACAGTGTACCTGTCTATATGGAACCTCCTGTTCTGTTTATACAGGTTAAATTAACAACGATTCCTACATCTAGACTTTATTTAAAATTTGGATTATACAGTATTCTGGTTTATTCAGGGTTCTGTCTAGACAGGATTTGGCTGAAAGGAGAAATTATCTGTATCCTTGGTTTGAAGGGTTAATTTGTCAAACTAAGATATTAGAGTGAAAAAATACCTTGTATATTCATGAGACTGGTTGGCTTGGAATTAGGATAATGTGTCCGAGTGGGGTGACATGTCTATCCGCAGACTGTTGTTTCAGTGAGCTAGCAATGTAAATATCCAACTGAGCATGTTGGTCTAGTACAATGCGAACCACATCATCATGTCATTGAAAATTATACATGTTCATAAAATTTACTGATGATATTAAAAGTGCTATAAAACTATTTATCTTGTATGCATGTAAGTAGATGGTCATTTCTATCATCAGTTCATTGTTGGACATTCAAAAATCTACATAATTTCTTTCATTGAAAAATAAAACAAATTCAGCTGCTAACCGATAGCATCGCATCACTTCAGTTTTTGGTGTCTGAAAGTCAAAATTACCAAAAATTCATGTATTTATGAGATTATGAACTGTACAATAAAATGAAGAACAGAAAATACCACACTATCTTCTGATAATATGGTCTTCTGATAGTGTGGTCTTATGATAGTGTGGTCTTATGATAGTGTGGTCTTCTGATAATGTGGTCTTATGATAGTGTGGTCTTCTGATAATATGGTCTTCTGATAGTGTGGTCTTATGATAATATGGTCTTCTGATAGTGTGGTCTTATGATAGTGTGGTCTTATGGTAGTGTGGTCTTCTGATAATGTGGTCTTATGATAGTGTGGTCTTCTGATAATATGGTCTTCTGATAATATGGTCTTCTGATAGTGTGGTCTTCTGATAGTGTGGTCTTATGATAATGTGGTCTTATGATAATGTGGTCTTCTGATAGTGTGGTCTTCTGATCGTGTGGTCTTATGATCGTGTGGTCTTCTGATAATGTGGTCTTCTGATAATGTGGTCTTCTGATAATATGGTCTTCTGATAGTGTGGTCTTTGATAGTGTGGTCTTATGATAGTGTGGTCTTCTGATAATGTGGTCTTCTGATAGTGTGGTCTTCTGATAATGTGGTCTTCTGATAATATGGTCTTCTGATAGTGTGGTCTTCTGATAATGTGGTCTTCTGATAATGTGGTCTTATGATAGTGTGGTCTTCTGATAATGTGGTCTTCTGATAATGTGGTCTTCTGATAATATGGTCTTCTGATAGTGTGGTCATATGATAGTGTGGTCTTCTGATAGTGTGGTCTTCTGATAATGTGGTCTTATGATCGTGTGGTCTTCTGATAATGCGGTCTTCTGATAATATGGTCTTCTGATAATATGGTCTTCTGATAGTGTGGTCTTCTGATAGTGTGGTCTTATGATAATGTGGTCTTATGATCGTGTGGTCTTCTGATAATGTGGTCTTCTGATAATGTGGTCTTCTGATAATATGGTCTTCTGATAGTGTGGTCTTCTGATAGTGTGGTCTTATGATAATGTGGTCTTATGATAGTGTGGTCTTATGATAATGTGGTCTTCTGATAATATGGTCTTATGATAGTGTGGTCTTATGATCGTGTGGTCTTCTGATAGTGTGGTCTTCTGATAATGTGGTCTTCTGATAATGTGGTCTTCTGATAATATGGTCTTCTGATAGTGTGGTCTTCTGATAGTGTGGTCTTATGATAGTGTGGTCTTCTGATAATGTGGTCTTCTGATAATATGGTCTTCTGATAGTATGGTCTTCTGATAGTGTGGTTTTCTGATAGTGTGGTCTTATGATAGTGTAGTCTCTGGCTGTGTTGAATTAGTTTTATGGGCCAAAATCTCCCCTCTTAGTGAAATGATGCAGGCAAACAAATATAATAAAAGATTTTTTATTTTTCAGGAATGATGACGAGAGTGGTGATGATTTCAATGATAAATTACTGCAAGAAAATCTACATAAAGGTCATGTGACAGCTCTGGTTATCAGGGAATTTTTAAATCTGTTAGCTGTGTGTCATACTGTTGTACCAGAAACTGTTCATGAAGATGGAGAAACTTCTATCATTTACCAAGCTTCATCTCCAGGTAAATAAAAAACTTCTTTCATTTACCAAGCTTCATCTCCAGGTAAATAAAAAACTTCTATCATTTACCAAGCTTCATCTCCAGGTAAATAAAAAACTTCTATCATTTACCAAGCTTCATCTCCAGGTAAATAAAAAATTTCTATCATTTACCAAGCTTCATCTCCAGGTAAATAAAAACACTTCTATCATTTACCAAGCTTCATCTCCAGGTTAAAAAAAAACCGTCTATCATTTACCAAGCTTCATCTCCAGGTAAATAAAAAAATTCTATCATTTACCAAGCTTCATCTCCAGGTAAATAAAAAACTTCAATTATTTACCTTGCTTTATCTCCAGGTAAATAAAAAACTTCAATCATTTACCAAGCTTCATCTCCAGGTGAATAAAAAACTTCTATCATTTACCAAGCTTCATCTCCAGGTGAATAAAAAACTTCTATCATTTACCAAGCTTCATCTCCAGGTAAATAAAAAAATTCAATTATTTACCAAGCTTCATCTCCAGATAAATAACAAGCTTCAATCATTTACCTAGCTTTCTCTCCAGGTATATAAAAAGCTTCATCCCCAGGTAAATCAAAAAACTTCTATCATTTACCAAGCTTCATCTCAGGGTAAATAAAAAACTTCAATCATTTACCTAGCTTTATCTCCAGGTAAATAAAAAGCTTCAATCATTTACCAAGCTTTATCTCCAGGTAAATAAAAAACTTCAATCATTTACCAAACTTCATCTCCAGGTGAATAAAAAACTTCTATCATTTACCTAGCTTTATCTCCAGGTAAAAAAAAATTCAATCATTTACCTAGCTTTATCTCCATGTAAATAAAAAAATTCAATTATTTACCTAGCTTCATCTCCAGATAAATAACAAACTTCAATCATTTACCTAGCTTTATCTCCAGGTAAATAAAAAGCTTCAATCATTTACCAAGCTTCATCCCCAGGTAAATCAAAAAACTTCTATCATTTACCAAGCTTTATCTCCGTGTAAATAAAAAACTTCAATCATTATTTAACAAGCTTTATCTCCAGGTAAATAAAAAACTTCAATCATTTACCAAGCTTTATCTCCAGGTAAATTAAAAACTTCAATCATTTACCAAGCTTCATCTCCAGGGAAATAAAAAAAAATTCTATCATTTACCAAGCTTCATCTCCAGGTAAATAAAAAAATGTCTATCATTTACCAAGCTTCATCTCCAGGTAAATAAAAAAACTTCAATCATTTATCAAGCTTCATATCCAGGTAAATAAAAAACTTCAATCATTTACAAAGCTTCATCCCCAGGTAAATAAAAAGTTTCTATCATTTACCAAGCTTCATCTCCAGGTAAATAAAAGACTTCTATCATTTACCAAGCTTCATCCCCAGGTAAATAAAAAAAAACTATCATTTACCAAGCTTCATCTCCAGGTAAATAAAATGAAAAGCAAAAAATACCTCACTGTCAGAACAATTCTAAAATACCACACTTTCAGAATAGTTCCATGATCTAACATAAAAACAAAATATACCACGCTGTCAGAACGGTTCCATGATCTAGCAGAAAAACAAAAAATACCACACGGTCAGAACGTTTCCATGATCTAGCAGAAAAACAAAAAATACCACAGTCAGAATGGTTCCATGATGTAACAGAAAAACAAAAAATACCACACTGTCAGAACAGTTCCAAAATCTAATAGAGATTGGTATAAGCAGAGACAAAATTGATACACCTAACCAGGGTTTCCGCTGGCGTGCGCCATTTGCGCATTTGGCGAAAAATCTATGATTTTGACGATAAAATATTTACTTTGGCGCAAAAGATTTCGAATGTTCATCGTCTGTTGTGGCGGTCATTTTCTAGTTCGTTACTTTGGAACGCCCATAACACTATTCGGAAAGCTTCGAATGTTACCCATGAACTGATCAAGTGACAGAAAATCGATAATCAGCTGTTCGTAATGTTTATCTGTTGATAGGATAATTAACTTGTAAAATACATAAAAGGTAAGTCAAACAAAGGTGTTAATTAATGGTCTCGGGTGAATGACTTCTCTCTGTCAGTTCGTGAATTGTTTTCATATAATTTTAAGAAACTTGTCATTTATTTTAGCACTATCGTTTTAAACGCAT
>MJUT01010486.1:84798-108007 GCA_002080005.1 Gigantidas platifrons | reverse complement strand
AAAACTCATAAATCAATAAACAGACAAAATCAGTCAACAACCGAGAAACTGGGAAACTGCAATGGCCCTGACTTGGTACAGGCATTTCTAAAGAAATGGTGGATTGAATCAGAGATTGCAGACAAGCCTAAATCTGCATCTATGACTAAAAAAGTGACAAGGAATTTCCGAGAACAATGGAAGAAGGGGAGACCGTGGCTTTATTATAACAATGGTACCAGAGGCATGTTTTGTACATTTTGTCAGAGGGCACAAGTAAAGAACAATTTCTCAGTTGAACCCGGGTGCACTGTTCTCAAGCATGAAAGTATCACCAAAGATGAAGCTGCCATGTGCGTTTTTAGTGCCAAAATTTTTTGAAGTATTTATGGCTCAAAATATTTTAAAGTGGCTCAAAAATTTAGTTTTTGGCTCAAGTGTTGGCTCAAAAAAAATTCAACCCAGAGGAAACCCTGCCCCTAACATGCATATATGTTTTATATAATAAGTACATAGAGACCAAATCAGAAGAGGCTGTTGTGGTCGTGATCACATGGTAGTTGGATTTACAACTACCTATGCAATCAGTGCCCATCACCACTAAAGTTGTGAGTTCGAACCCCATTCATGGCAAGGTGTACAAGATGCAACACATTATGTGATAAAGTTTGTCAGTGACTTACGGCAGGTCAGTGGTTTTCTCTGGGTAGTTCGGTTTCCTCCACCAAGGCAAGAGTGCTAACCATAACACTATCTATGTGCTTCATAAAAAGAAAAAGAGAACAAAACTAACCGATCTTCGATATGAAATTTTAATGGTCAATACAAGATTTTACAAAATTAAGTTGAAATAAACAAACTTCTAAGCTTCTCATTCATAAATATAATGATGTTATTTATAAATTACAGATGAAGCTGCCTTAGTTAAGGGTGCTAAGATGTTAGGTTTTGTGTTTACTGGTAGAACACCACAAGGTGTATATATAAAAGTGGTAAGTTTTCTATTATACTGTTCTTCAGATATTGTTTACAATTATACCATTATTCAGATATTGTGCACCAATAATACAGTGAAGCATGTCTAATAAAAACATATACATGTATCTAATTTAGAGCAAGTGACATGTTTCTGTAATCATTTTCACCAGGTACGCTTATAGTCAAAAGATTGCAAAGCCAAATAATTTTCAAGTTTTTGGGAGCAAGTAAACCAAAGGGCTTAAAGCTATGGTTACTAGTTTTAACTAACTAAAGAGCCTAAATCAGCTATGGTTACTAGTTTTAACTAACTAAAGAGCCTAAATCAGCTATGGTTACTAGTTTTAACCAACTAAAGAGCCTAAATCAGCTATGGTTGCTAGCTTTAACTTACTAAAGGGCCTAAATCAGCTATGGTTACTAGTTTTAACTAACTAAAGGGCCTAAATCAGCTATGGTTACTAGTTTTAACTAAGAATTTTTAAAAGAAGGAGATAATCTTAGTTAAGAAATCTGTCAATTAAATGTAAAATACATAGGATGACATTTTTATAATATGGACCATTAATTTATCAAGTGACCCAAGTTTAAACTGCAGATAAAAGCTTGTGATAATGATTAATGCGATGTCAAATAAGTTACATGTATGATAATTATCAGTATTTACCAATTCATTTATTTTGACATTTTTTTTATTGGCAGGATGATAAAGAAGAGTGGTATGAAGTATTAAATGTTTTAGAGTTTACAAGGTAAGGTGCTGATGTTAGATGTGTTCTACATTGTAGATTGATACAGTGATTTTATTATTTCACTGTCTTGTCTGTACTTCCTCCATAGGTCTGTTCACCATGCTAGAGTACTAATTACTGACCCAGTTTCATACCATTATATATGGCAAGCTTATATCACAATAATAGTATTAAGTTTCAAGACCAGTCAGTTCCCTTTGTTGGGAAGAGGTATCCATGTTATCCCTAATCTGACCCTTAGATTTGCATGGTCATATTTTGTATTTAGTGTTTGAGACAGGCTGAACTTTCAACAGAAATCATATCTTTAGCAAATGTCCTCCAAATTTTGACTTTTTTCTTGGTTGAAGGTCCTAGTACAAACATAGGATAAAATCAGTTGTAATAGGACTTACTGTACTCTATATGGAGTATCCCATTGTAAAATCAACATGACTGGTAAGTTGATCAGGCACTATTTGGAGCAATTATTGTGCCTATTTACTCCCTGCTGAGTTAACTTCAGTTTGTATATTATAAAATTGGAGCTTAATTTATTTATAAATGCTATGATGTTTTGTAAATTACTTTTTGTTCATTTAGAGTAGAGATACATATTGACCTCTGGCCTTATATATATCTTTATTTCTTAACAAACCATACACATAGGTCTATAGAAGTACATTTTAGTTAGTATTGACAATAATTACAAGTACATCAGATAAATAATGGTTGGGATGTTTCAGCCTGGATCGCAAAATACCTTTTCTATTATCTTTATTAATTTGCATAATCATAAACTTTCCGAGTATGATTTTTGTACTTTTATTAGAAAAACAGCCAATGAAAACACTATTGAATGTTTAATGTTATTGGTTAGACAATTGTTTAGTATGAATATGATTCTTGTTCTCAAAATTTGTATGACCATAAGGCCTGGTGTTGTGACATTAACATTACAACAGAATACATGTTCACACAGGCAGTTCACACTATTTTAATCCAAAAATTCCACGATATTCACCTTTCATATTACTTTAAACACCAATCAGTCAATTATGAAACTGTCAGTAATTAAATTAAGATCATTTTTGTCTCTTTTTGAATAGAAAACATTCTTTATATTTTTACTATATGCAGCATTTTGAACAACATATTTATTTTTATTTACAAATGCATTACAGTCATATATTTATATAAATTTGGTTTTCTATGCTTCATTTTGTTTATACGTCCATCTCGAGACGGGCGGTATTATGTGATTGGGTATGGCGGGCGGGCGTCCACACAGGTTTCCGCACAATAACTTTAGTTCTGTATGTCGGATCTTTACCCAACTTGGCCACATGATTCCCCTGTAGAATGGGAAGAACCCTATTTATTTTGGGTTCAACGGTCAAGGTCACCATTACTATAAATAGAATTTTTGACAATAGGGTCGTTTCCGCACTATAACTTTAGTTCTGTATATTGGATCTTTAACAAACTTGGCCACATGATTCCCCCATGGAAGGGGAAGAATCTTATTTATTTTGGGGTCATTAGGTCAAAGGTCAAGGTTACCATTACTATCAATAAAGTTTTTGACAACAGGGTCGTTTCCACATGATAACTTTAGTTCTGTATATTGGATCTTTACCAAACTTGGCCACATGATTCCCCTCTGGAAGGGGAAGAACCCTATTTATTTTGGGGTCATTACCATTATACCGTTTGATAATTTATATAGACAGGGGTATTTTGTGATGCACACATTTCTTGTTATCTCTGCTATAGACAAAGATTTATTTATTTATTAAAATATGATCAAATAAATTGGAAGTATTTCATCAAAACAACATGTGAATGTAACATGTTATTTTCAGCACTAGAAAAAGAATGTCTGTTGTAGTGAGAGCACCTGATGGAAAAATCAAACTATTTTGTAAAGGAGCAGTAAGTAGTTAGTTTGTCTTAGTATAGAAATGTTGTTTTACCTGTTTTGTGTTGAGAACAAAATATATTAAGTTTGTCTTTGTAAGCTCACTTGGCCAATAGTATAACCACATCGGCAGTGTAATAGTTAGTGTGCTTGCCTCAAGTGTGGTAGATCATGGGTTCAAATCAAACCAAAGACTATAAAATTGGTATTTGCTGCTTCTTTGCTAAGCATGCAGCATTAAGGAGTAAGAGAACTGGTTAGCTCAGAATTAGGATAATGTGTTCAAGTGGAGTGACATGTCTACCTTTCAGTGAACTAGCACTTAAAAATATAACTAAGCATGTTTGTCTTGTACAAAACATCATCAGTATCTCATCGAATGTAACTTGAAAAATATAGCTGAAAAATAGCTTATTTGGAATTAAAAACAATCGTTCAGTCACCCAGTAGTATTGAAAGCCATTTGATATTTTACAATCATTTATTGTTTTTAGGCTGTACATGAATTATCTCCCTTGATATAAGCTGTGTGATCAACAAATAAAAACAGATTTTCAAATCAGATAATATGGGGTTATATGAATACTTTTTTGTAAAAGTAAGCACAAATTTACTTACTAGTAAGTTTGAAATTGTATGATTTTGATTTGATTTGATTTTTGGTGTTTTAATGCCATTTCAACAATATTTCAGCTATATCATGGCGACCAGTTTTAGTGGTGGAGGAAGTCGGAGTACCCGGATAGAACCACCGACCATGGGCAAGCGACTGGTAAACTTTATCACTTGCGGATGCGAGTCGAGTGCACCTTTTTTTGTAATTTACAAAGCCGGGTGCGAACCCATGCCGTATTGGTGATAGGTTTGTATGAGTTGTTAGATCCAGCAACCTAACTCATTGAGCCACCCTGGCCCTACAGCAACCTAACTCATTGAGCCACCCTGGACCCTTGAAATTGTATTCCATGCATTAACTTGCATGTATATAAATAAATCTGTTTGGTCTTAGTCTGTAAGAGTTTACAAATTTTATTCTATTTTGTAGGATACAGTTGTATATGAAAGATTAGATGAAAAACAAATATACAGTGATATTACTTTACAACATTTAAAGGAATTTGCTACGCTAGGTAAAATTTATTGCGTTAAGTATTCTTTAATACATATTAAGGAATGTCTGTATTGAAGGTTGAGACAGACATTATCACTATTATCACTGCGAGTCTTGTATGACGGAGCTGCAATACTAGTGATAATGTATGTTGAGACCCTCAAATTGGATGTTATTGTTTTTAGTCCCCTACCGGCGAAGCAGAAGAGGACTATAGTTTTAGGTTCCGTCCGTCTGTCCGTCCGTCACATTAAAAATATAAGTTTTCCGGACTTTTTTTTTACGTCCTTTGATATATTGACTTGATATTTGGTATGTGGCTATATCTAGCTGAGTTACAGTTTAAGTTCGAATTTCGTTCCGGTCGAATGATTTTTGGCTGAGTTATGGCCCTTGAACTTGTATTTTTTGTTCAAATTTTAAGTTTTCCAAACTTTTTTTTATGTCCTTTGATATATTGACTTGATATTTAGTATGTGGCTATATCTAGATGAGTTACAGTTTAAGTACGAATTTCGTTTCAGTCGAATGATTTTTGGCTGAGTTATGGCCCTTGAACTTGTATTTTTTTGTTCAAATTTTAAGTTTTCCCGACTTTTTTTTTGACGTCCTATGATATATTGACTTGATATTTAGTATGTGGCTATATCTAGATGAGTTACTGTTTAAGTTTGAATTTCGTTCTGGTCGAATGATTTTTGGCTGAGTTATGGCCCTTGAACTTGTATTTTTTGTTCATATTTTAAGTTTTCCGAACTTTTTTTTGACGTCCTTTGATATATTGACTTGATATTTGGTATGTGGCTATATCTAGATGAGTTACAGTTTAAGTTCGAATTTCGTTCTGGTCGAATGATTTTTGGTTGAGTCATGGTCCTTGAACTTGTATTTTTTGTTCAAATTTTAAGTTTTCCGAACTTTTTTTTGACGTCCTTTGATATATTGACTTTATATTTGGTATGTGGCTATATCTAGACGAGTTACAGTTTAAGTTCGAATTTCGTTCTGGTCGAATGAATTTTGGCTGAGTTATGACCCTTGAACTTTTCGTTCCTCTGATTTTTGTGGCCGGTCAGGGACAATGTATTGCTATGTGCAATACTCTCAGAATTCTTGTTATCTGTAACTTCATAATGTGTTTGACATCACAGTGACCGATACTTTTCAGCATCAGAGTCAGTTCAATGCTGACAATATCACTCGTTGAGATCAAAGGAGAAATGTCAAAATTACCGATAAAGGATTTACAGGTACCTTTGAAGAATAACCATGTAATGGATGTTTTGGATCACACAGCTTTCCAGACTCTTAAATATGGTTTCAAATTTGAAGAAGTGTAAAAGTATGGTGATTTCAGAAACATAGCAAATATTGACTCAAAAAATAATCTACATTGAGGTCTCATTACCTCAATGGTTCACAAGTTGTTAAAGAATACCTAAGTTGTATATAGCGACCGTTGAAAGGAATTCTGAAAAAGGTTGCATAAGACAGGGGTTCTTTATATAGAGGTTATGATATTTGTGAACAAATTATGTCCATCGGCATGCACACACTTATAGTGTATTTTGTTGACAGTTTGTATAAGTGTAAACGGTGCCGGTACACTCACAAACTTTACATAAACGTACTTCGGACATTTATTCAGTTTTTTAGTGTATCGGCACCATTTACACATGCATAAACTCCCGAAAAGAAGCATTTAATACTATATATTAACCTCTGTGCCATACCTTTATTTTATGATTTTTAGCTCACCTTGCCAAAGGCAATGTGAGCTTTTGCCATCACTTGGCGGCCATCGTTTGTCGTCCATTAACTTTTCACATTTTAATCTTCTCCTCTGAAACTGCTCAGCCAAATGAAGTGAAACTTGGTAGGAAGCATCCATGGAAGGTCCTCTCTAAAGATTGTTAATTTTGTCCTGATCCATCAACAAACATGACCACCATAGGCAATTCTTGTTTCTGATTGGCCGATTTTTAAAAATATTCTTTTCTGAAACCGCTTGGCCAAATGAACTGAAACTTGGTAGGAAGCATCTATGGCAGGTCTTCTATAACGATTGCACATTTCGTCCCGATCCGTTAACAAACATGGCCACCACAGGCCATTCTTGTTTCTGATTGATTGATTTCTAAAAAATCTTCTCCTCTGAAACCGCTTGGCCAAATGAATCGAAACTTGGTAGGGAGCATCCTTTGAATGTCCTCTATAAAGATTGCTCATTTCATCCCCATACATGTACAAACATGGCCGCCACAGGCGACTCTTGTTTCTGATTGGTTGATTTTTAAAATTCTTCTCCTCTGAAACCGCTTTGCCAAATGAATCGAAACTTGGTAGGATGCATCTATGGGAGGTCCTCTATAGAGATTGCTCATTTCGTCCCGATCCATTAACAAATATGGCTGCCATAGGGAATTCTTGTTTCTAATTGGTCAATTGTTAAAAATTTTGTCCTCTGAAACCGCTTTGCCAAATGAACCGAAACTTGGTAGGAAGCATCTATGGAAGGTTCTCTATAAAGAGTGCTCATTTTGTCTTGATCCATTAACAAACATGGCCACCACAGGCAATTCTTGTTTCTGATTGGTCGATTTCTAAAAATTTTCTCCTCTGAAACAACTTGGCCAAATGGACTGAAACGTGGTAGGAAGCATCTATGGAAGGTTGTCTATGGAAATTGCTCATTCCGTTTTGATCCGTTAACAAGCATGGCCGTCATAAGCAATTCTTGTTTCTTATTGGTCGATTTTTAAAACAGCTTTTCCTCTGAAACCACTTGGCCAAATGATATGAAACTTGGTAAGAAGAATCTATGGAAGGTCCTCTATGGAGATTGCTCAATTTGTTTTGATCCATTAACAAACATGGCTGCTACAGGCAATTCTTGTTTTAGATTGGTCGATTTCTAAAAATCTTCTTCTCTGAAACTGCTTTGCCAAAATGAACTGATATTTGGTAGGAAACACCTATGGAAGGTTCTGTATTAAGTTTCCTCAAAGCAGAATGAAAGGTGAGCGACACAGGCTCAGCTCAGTGCTGAGCCTCTAGTTTAAAAATTATTAGCTCACCTTGCCAAAGGCAATGTGAGCTTTTGCCATCACTTGGCGTCCTTCGTCCGTTAACTTTTCACATTTTATTCTTCTCCTCTGAAACCCCTTAGCCAAATGAACTGAAACTTGGTATGAAGCATATATGGAAGGTACTCTCTAAAGATTGTACATTTTGTCCCGATCCATTTGCAAGCATGGCTGCCACATGCAATTCTTATTTCTGATTGGCCGATTTTTTTAAATCTTCTCCTGTAAAACCGTTAACTTTTCACATTTTATTCTTCTCCTCTGAAACCCCTTAGCCAAATGAACTGAAACTTGGTATGAAGCATATATGGAAGGTACTCTCTAAAGATTGTACATTTTGTCCCGATCCATTTGCAAGGATGGCTGCCACATGCAATTCTTATTTCTGATTGGCCGATTTTTTAAAATCTTCTCCTGTGAAACCGCTTAGCCAAATGAACCGGAACTTGGTAGGAAGGATCTATTGCGGGTCCTCTGTAAATATTGCTAATTTCGTCCCGATTCGTTAACAAACATAGCCACCACAAGTGATTCTTGGTTCTGACTGGCCGATTTAAAAAAAATCTCCTCTGAAACTGCTTGGCCAAATGAACCGAAACTTGGTAGGAAGCATACATGGAAGGTCTTCTATAAAGAATGCTCATTTCGTCTCGATCCGTTAAAAAACATGGTCGCCACAGACAATTCTTGTATCTGATTGCTTGATTTCTAAAAAATCTTTTCCTCTGAAACCGCTTAGCCAAATGAACTGAACCGAACATAGAGCATCTATGGGAGGTCCTCTATAAGAATTGCAAATTTCGTTCCAATCCCTTGATAAACATGGCCACCACAGGCAATTCCTTTTTCTGATTGGTCGATTTCTAAAAACGCTTCTGCTCTGAATCCGCTTAGCCAAATGAACTCAACTTCTTACTTGGTAGGAAGCATCTATAAATTTCATCCTGATTCGTTAACAAACATGGCCACAACAGGCAATTCTTGTTTCTCATTGGTCGATTTCTAAAAAACCTTTTCCTCTGAAACTGCTTTGCCAAATTAACCGAAACTTGGTAGAAAACATCTATGGAAGGTCCTCTATAAATATTGCGCATTTCGTTTGGATCCGTTAACAAGCATAGCCGTCATAGTCAATTCTTGTTTCTGATTGGCTGATTTCTAAAAATCTTCATCTGAAACCGCTCGGCCAAATGTACCGCAACTTGGTAGGAAGCATCAATGGAGATTGCTCATTTCGTCCCAATCCATTAACAAACATGGCTGCCATAGGCAATTCTTGTTTTTGGTTAGTCGATTTCTAAAATTCTTCTTCTCTGAAACTGCTTGACCAAATGAACTGAAATTTGGTGGGAAGCACCTATGGAAGGTTCTGTATTAAGTTTTCTCAAAATAGAATGAAAAGTGAGCGACACAGGCTCAGCCCAAATTTGTTTACCTTCACCTCATGCATTTTAAGAGATACCAAGCTTTACTTGTTTGTTTTATAGGTTTAAGAACATTATGTATAGCAACAACAGAAATATCAGAAGAATTCTATGATGAATGGAAACATACATATTATAAAGCCAGCACATCTATACAAAACAGAGATAAAAAATTAGAAGAGGCAGCAGAACTTATAGAAAGGGTAATAGGTGTTTCACTGAAATTGGTAGAGCTTATAGAAGAAAGTGTAATATATCACTGTGACAGGTTTTTTTTTTATTTTAGTAGGGCAAGGGTTTACTGAAACATTTGATCCTTGTCATCCTTTTCTGCCAAGTCAGTTTCAATTAAACTAGAGGTGGTGTGGGGAGGATATTTAATAACCAAAAGTAATGAGCAATGCTCAATATCAGACTAGGTGGCCATATTAATTTGTGAGTTATGTATTTCATCAAAGACTCGACTGTGTCTGTGATAAAGATCAGCAACTAAACCACAGTACCAGATCTATATAACCACATCAGGGGTGTAATGGTTAACATTCTCGAGTGTGTTAGATGGTTGTTTTGAACCCCGGTCAGGTCAAAGTCTATTACATTGTTATGAGTTGCTTCTCCACTAAGCACGCTACATTAAGGAGTAAGAGCAGACTTGTTGGCTTGGAATCAGAATGATGTGGCCATGTGGAGCGACATGTATGCCCACAGACTGTTGTTTCAGTTAGCAAAATTCCAACTAAGCATGTTGATCTAGTACATAGTAGACATCATCATCATTTCATAGAATGTAACTCGTTCTCACCATGAAATAGTTGAAAAATTGCTAATTTGGCATTAAACAACAATCACTCACTCACTCCCTCCAGACCTATACTTTGGGATAAAATGAGATTGTCTCTGTCTTATTTACATCTCTTTCTATGTATAAAGGAACTTGAGAGAAATTTCACATTATATTTGAGTGTCACATTAGCACAAAGGGCATATGGTTTGTTAATGCCCCTGTCAATTTCACGTTATATAGACTGAAAACAATATTTATATATACTGTACTTTCCGTACTAAAGTACTAAAAGTCGCTCCTTTATTTAAGACATAGGACTCTTTTACATACACAAGTTGCACCTTTAAGTAAGACACATGTGTGTCTAATCAATTGCAAATACATGTATATTTACTAGAATTTTTGAGTTTCAACATCAACATCCAAAAAATTACACCATGTATAGCAGTATACTTTGTAAATCTGCAATAAATTTGATTTGTAAACTGTATAATTATATATCAATGATTTTGTTTTTGTCAATACTATTTAATACATATTTCAGAATCTTCACTTGTTGGGTGCTACAGCTATTGAAGATAAGTTACAAGAGGTAATAATTACCTTTAATTAAACTGAAAATGATCAACCATATACTGTTAATATAGTTTATTTTCATGGTTTAAGGGAAAAAAATGTTTTTGTGGATCCCCTGCAGAGCGTTATATGGTGACATCTATTCGTTGAATTCTTAATTTCTTAAAATATACAAAAAATAGTATACCATGAATAATTATGAATTGACAGTGTGTTATTTTGGAGTGTTGTTTCCTAGAACAACTTCCATATTGCCAAAACAATTCTTTGGCATCATTTATGACGTAATGTTGATTCTGATTAGATGACATTGAAAATTTCATGGCGTTAATTTCATTATTGATGTTGTCAAAACATATCACGAACGTACACGATAGTTTAGGTAATTTAAATATCAATATATTTAATCGGAACTGTAAAGAGTTGCATAAGAATTAAGATACTGTATGTTGTATTTGAATAATTGGTGACATTAATCAATGATTTTACTAGAGCAAATATCTATTTATTTACTCCATCTATGCATAACCAATAAAATCAATTTAAATTTCAAATTTACTAAATTGTCCTCTCAAGAGAAGACACTACTCATTTAAGGCCACTTTTAGGCTTTTTTATTAGTTCACCTTGCCAAAGGCAATGTAAGCTTTTGCCATCACTTGTCGTCTGTCGTCCGTTAACTTTTCATGTTTTAAACCTCTGAAACCCCTTAGCCAAATGAACTGAAACTTGAGCATCTATGGAAGGTCATCTATAACGCTTGCTCATTTCTTCCTGATCAGTTAACAAAATGGCCACCACAGGCAATTCTTGTTTTTCATTGGTTGATTTCTAAAAAAAATATTTTCCTCTGAAACCGCTTGGCCAAATGAACGGAAACTTGATAGGAAGCATCTATGGAAGATCCTTCATAAAGTTTGCTCATTTCGTCCTGATCCCTTAACAAACATGGCCGCCACAGGCAATTCTTGTTTCTGATTGGTCGATTTCTAAAGAATCTTCTCATCTGCAACCGCTCGGCCAAATGAATTGAAATTTGGTAGGAAGCATCTATGGAAGGTCCTCTAAAAAATTTGCTAAGGTTCTGTATTAAGTTTCCTCAAAGCAGAATGAAAGGTGAGCGACACAGGCTCAGCCCACTGAGCCTCTAATCTCTTTTAAGGCCACTTTTTCTTTGCAGAAGGGATAGCCGTATTAGAAGCATACTGTATCATAATTCCACAAAATTCAGTACACCACGAAAGACATATATAAAAAGAGACGTTATTAACAAGTATCAAAGGACACAATTAAATTTCAAATAATATTTCATTTCCCGACAACCCATGAAACTTGATATCAACGAAAACAAGTGTAACCACAGTATTAGAAATAAAGAAAATATGATAACTACATGTTTTACAATTGACACAAACAGTATTTAGAATATAATTATAAGTATTGAATGCATTTTTTTATATATATATAAGATTATTAAAACAAGAACCATGCACACATTTTAAATACAAAATGTTTGAATGATTTGTTCTATATGATATCTATAAAATGTTATACCTTTTAGGGTGTTCCAGAATCCATATCAAATTTAGCAAAGGCAGATATCAAAATTTGGGTGTTAACTGGTGACAAACAAGAAACAGCAATAAATATAGGTAGGATATTTGAATCTTAAACAACACAATTTTATATATTTTTTTAGTTAAAAAAAGACAATGCTCATATTAGATTAGCTTAATAACAATGACAAGTTGTCATTCTCTTATAATGCCACCCCATGAAAGGTCACTCCAATTATCACACCCTATTTCAGATGCATTTAGATAGTCTGTCTTACAAGGTCTCTTTTACATTTAGAATGTCTGTCTTACAAGGTCTCTTTTACATTTAGATAGTCTGTCTTACAAGGTCTCTTTTACATTTAGATAGTCTGTCTTACAAGGTCTCTTTTACATTTAGATAGTCTGTCTTACAAGGTCTCTTTTACATTTAGATAGTCTGTCTTACAAGGTCTCTTTTACATTTAGATAGTCTGTCTTTCAAGGTCTCTTTTACATTTAGATAGTCTGTCTTACAAGGTCTCTTTTACATTTAGAATGTCTGTCTTACAAGGTCTCTTTTACATTTAGATAGTCTGTCTTACATGGTCTCTTTTACATTTAGATAGTCTGTCTTACAAGGTCTCTTTTACATTTAGATAGTCTGTCTTACAAGGTCTCTTTTACATTTAGATAGTCTATCTTACAAGGTCTCTTTTACATTTAGATAGTCTGTCTTACAAGGTCTCTTTTACATTTAGATAGTCTGTCTTACAAGGTTTCTTTTACATTTAGATAGTCTGTCTTACAAGGTCACTTTTACATTGCAGAAAGAGTGGCCTTATATGAGGGGATCGTTGTAGAGCAATAGAAAACAATGAGTTCCTGTAATACTTTATAGAATACTGTAAACCAACTTATTTTCGTGGCTATTATGTTTCGCGTTTTTCTGCTTCAAGACAGTTTCGCGGCGATTTAAATTCGCAATAGCCAAATGTTCTTGTTTCTTCCACACTTTAGACCGACTTGTTCGCGGATATGAACTTTCGCGATTTTGTACCGGTTTATAGTACGCGAACAAAAGTTGGTTTACAGTACCTGCTAGCCGTGTCAACGACAATGTGACCACCATTTGGGATTGAGTAATATGTAGTTTAACACCAACTCAATCATTTTTCTGCTATATTATGGCGAGAACAAATTAATTTGCAATGAGATGAGAATGAGATCCGCTTTGTACTAGACCAACATACTAAGTTGTATTTCTATTGTGCTAGCTGACTGAAACAACAGACTGTAGGTAGACATGTCGCTCCACTGAGCCAAGTAGTCTTTGTTCTTTCTCCTTAATGCTGTGTGCTTAGTGGAGAAGCAACAATCCACCATTAGAATCAGATTTATATATTTATATTGATTGATTGTTGTTTAACATCATGTGGACAGTATTATTTGTTTAACTACAGGATATGGTAGCCTGTCTATAGAGACCACCCAAATATGACATTTAATTTTATTTCTTAAGAGTATTCGTGTAAACTTTGATTTTATTTTTTAGGGTATTCGTGTAAACTTTGATTTTATGTTTTAGGATATTCGTGTAAACATTTGATTTTATGTTTTAGGGTATTCGTGTAAACATTTGATTTTATTTTTTAGGGTATTCGTGTAAACTTTTGACAGAAGATATGCCACTTATTATTATAAATGAACACAGCTTAGATGTAAGTACATGTACATAAACAAAATGTATACTAATGTATCACATAGATAAAGCCTGTCATAAAGCATTAGAATGAACCATGAGAATATGACAAGTTATACAAATTAGTCAAACCTTTATATAGAGGCCACTCAAGGGGACCTGAAAATGTGGCCTTTATGATCAGTTGCCCTCCATATACAGGTTACTATTATATGCACTATTCATTATTGGGAAAATGAGACTGTCCTTCATAGACAGTGATTTTTTTATATAGAGGTGCCCTTTATAGACAGTGATTTTTTTATATAGAGGTGCCCTTTAAGACAGGTTAGACTGTACATGTATGTTCGAATTTTTGAAATTGGTTAAATATTTATTGATGAAGCAATGAATTCTCTCATTACTTAATATGTATGTAAAATATGATAATTTCTTGGTTAATAGTTTCTTTGACAACTATTAATAATATTGTTAATTTATTCAATTAGGGAAACATTTTCTGTGTCATATACTGTATAGCAATGACTTGAATAGTTAAAATCTATTATTGTTTAAGTAGCAGGGCTCACCACACATAGTGAATACAGGGCGACTTGACTTCTCTCTTCGTTGACTTAAGGGGAAAGTGAGGGAAAATAAGGGAGACTTCCGAAAATCGATCAAAATTTTAACGTTTCTTTCGCCACTACCGCATGTCCCCCTATCTTTCACAAAATGAACGTGCTTGCACAATGATCTTAAAAAGGATGCAATTAACGAGTTTGGAATAAAATATTGAACATCAAACCCTGTATGGGTCAAATTTCAGGAACATGGGAGCTCCTTTTACGTGAATATTGAAGAAAAAGTATGATTATTGGTGAAAAAAATGCGGACTTGAAAAGACTGAAAGGGTAACTAAAACTTTGCTTTTTGACAGAAATTGGGCGATTTCATTGAAACCAAGGCGAAAAAGTCGCGCACTTTGCCTGGTTTGGTGAGCCCTGAAGTAGGCATGTAGAATTCTAACAATATATGTGAATTAAAAAATCCTTGAATAAATATAAAATATGCTGTCCTATCAGAATGCTATAATAAAGTTTATTTGTGATACATACATTTTTGCTTTAATCTCACTCAAGTGATAATTCCAGTATCGACAGACTAACTATGATATTATACAATTATAGCACATCATCGAGTGTGATATGATGTTTTATAAGACACGTAAAAGCAGTATTGACTAAGTCCAACAGCAGTGGCCAATATTGAACGAGGACAACAGCCGTGGTCAATATCGGTTTTTAAGTGTTCCAGGAAATATCATATCATACTCAATGAAGTGCTGTAATTGTTTTATTACATTTCACTTAACAAATTTTAATCTCTGTTCTGATCTCATTGTATAATTTCCCAGTAACAATTTCAGAATATTTTTGTTATATAATATAGACAAATTTTATAACTCAACATAATGTCATTGAGTACAATATTAAACAACAAATCAAAACTTGTTTGAAGGACAGTTTGTTAATCACTGAGAGTACCGGTAGTTTATTTGTAAAAATAGATCACAGGTGTGCAATATTATACATTTATTGCATGCTGGTGAGGGAAATATGAAAATTTATTCACCCAAGAGTATCACATTCCCTGAGGGAAATGCCCGAGGGGAATATGTTACTCATGGGTGAATAAATGTTCATATTTCCTAAACCTTCATGCTATAAATGTTTTATTATACCGAATGAAATTAAGAAAACACATACATGTAAAATACTGCTGGCAAACATATTTTAAGTCCATTGGAACGTTGTCTCAGACATTTAAAAACCACATGCGTTTCGAGTGACTCTGACGTTTTCCTGTCAAGGATCGATAACTCTGGCGGGAAAACCTGTGAGGCTTCCGAGGGGGTGGAATATGATTTTTATTTCACGGAATATGATTTTTGTCCTGTATGATCACGTGTTCTGATTTTTACCCATTGTCCAATCATATTAATCTATTGATGATAATTAATATATGAGGTATAATAAGATATTTTATTGTTGAAAACTGCAATATGGTACTGTTTGAGACAGGCTTGTTCTATATAATTCTGAGAGTACAAATGTAATAATATACAAATAGTTCATGGCACTAAGGGCCATGTGGCAGTTTATGGACTGGTCTGTCACTCCCGAAATATTATATGGACCGGTCCATAAACTGCCATTTGGCCCAAAGTGTCATGAACTGTTTGTTATATTATACACAAGTGACCAAAACTACTTCATTCAGAAAATAATTGGATGCATTATATGGACTTTCTTAATACAAATACTAAAATAATCACTAAAATTACAAATACATGTACATAGAAACAAAATGGGAATCTAAGTATCACCATTGAAGTTTAATTTCAAACAGACACATCCTTTAAGGACTAAACAAAGAACAAAAATATGTAGTGAATCTGTCAGACAACGTCTTTTTTTTGTTTATGAAATGTAAAACCAGAAACTAACGTCAGTCGATTTCCCAGTTTTATATTGTATTGGACCGGGCCGGTCCACTATGCTATATATTGGACCGACTTGCTTACAAAGACAAATAGTGTAAATAAAAACATAAAGTATAATATTGAACATTATCACATATTTATAAGTAATAACGTCAATTTTGCCCATGCGTAAACACAGGAAGTGCTACAGCAATATCAGCCCATGAACAGATATCGGGGCAAAACTCGGATAACATGATATCAAGCCTTTCTATAAATAGAACAATGCATAACTTTTTCCATAACAGGACTGTTATCATCCCTCAACCGGTATCGATCACACATATCCATATAAGTTGGTGTCTGTGTGGGAAGTTAATTTTGTTCTTTTTAATTCAATGTTGAAATATGTGATAAATAGATTAATGCATGCCTTTTTCCATTTCAGGACTGAAATATGTGATAAATAGATTAATGCCTGCCTTTTTCCATTTCAGGACTGTTGTCGTCCCTCGACCAATATCGACCCTCGGGCTAAAGCCCACTGGCCGATATCGTTCTCTCGGGATGATAACAGTCCTGATATAGAAAAGGGCATTCATTAATCTATAATTATCGGTCAGTGTGACATCAAATACATTATACTGTTAGAGATAATAACAATAATGTCA
Source organism: Gigantidas platifrons (assembly GCA_002080005.1). Classification (NCBI taxonomy): domain Eukaryota; kingdom Metazoa; phylum Mollusca; class Bivalvia; order Mytilida; family Modiolidae; genus Gigantidas; species Gigantidas platifrons. The sequence goes on along the minus strand of MJUT01010486.1, from coordinate 91,045 downwards.
GTTTTGAATGTTTCAACGTACATTATTACTGTTATATCAGCTCATCTTTATATCAGACTCACTGTGATGTTAGTGATAATGTCTGTCTAGATATCATAACTCCCATTATTCTATATGTATTTGCCTGTCATTTCTTCTGTTTTAATTTTTAAACAGGGAACCAGAGAAGCTCTACGGAAACATGCGGAAGAATTTGGAGAATGTTTAAAAAAAGATAATGATGTTGGTCTTATTATTGATGGACAGGTATTGCTTTGTAAAATATGATTTCAGCTTTATTAATTAACTACAATTGTATTGTAAGTAATGTCTTTATACAATCAAACCTGTATAAAGGTCACTAAAGGGAACTTGAAAATGTAGTATAAAGGTCACTAAAGGGAACCTGAAAATGTAGTATAAAGGTCACTAAAGGGAACCTGAAAATGTAGCCTTTATGAGTAGTTATATACAGGTTACAATTATTTTGCTATTCATTAATGGGAAAAATGAGACTGCCCTATATAGACAGTGATTTGTTATATAGAGGTGCCCTATATAGACAGTGGTTTGTTATATAGAGGTGCCCTATATAGACAGTGATTTGTTATATAGAGGTGCCCTTTAAGGCAGGTTTGACTGTATTTGTTGAAATAATATGTATTTTGGTTTTTATTTTGCTCTTAAAACTAATAAATTATGAAAAAAAAATATAACAATGTACAAGAAAAATGTTTATTTCTCAGACCTTTTATTTAAAGATACAATGTGTGTTAGTGGTTTTTATTTTCCTTTCTTTTCTATTACATAATTTCAAACTTGATTTGTCCTTTAAAAGACTAGTGTATCACAGTTACATACATAAATCCAAGATGTCATCTTTTTAGCGCACTTTGACAAAAGGCCATATTTGCCATTATTTGCAATTTTTTTAATATTTTAATCTCCTTTTGACGAACGATATATCGTGGTCATGATCGTATGGTAGTTGGATTTACTTTTGAATACTCTAATATTTCAAAATTATTTTATCGGTTCTTTTAACTTCGACTTAGACTCAAATGTATATATAGAAGTAGTTCATTGTATTGTTTATTTTTGTATAGACAATCCTCACATTTTGATACCCTCTGCTAAATTTATTATAGATTGATTTTGTATAGGACGTATTGAATTGAGTTATTTTTTGTTTTTATTTTATTTTAGACATGTGTATCATTATTGTTTACCTCCTGTGTACATATTTCCGTATCTAAAAATAGCTTTTATTGATTTGTTTGTTTGCTGTTTTTTGTGCACATTATATTTGTTTAAAAGCTGGAAGGGATTGTAGGATAAGATATACTGCACTGTCATTACAGTGAAACCTGTCTAAACAGAACCTGTTTGGGACCAACTTTTTATGTTCAGAATAGACAGGTCTTTGATTTATTCAGGTTAAATTCACAAAGATTTCCTAGTATATAATATTGGGACTTATTTATAATTCAGCTTATGCAGGATTCCAGTTTTTGCAAGGTTCAATTTAGACAGGTTTCACTTTCACTATATTTTGAATTCTCTACAGGTCAAAGGTTAAGGTGAAATTGATTTACTAATGATAAATTCAGTCATCATCCCTGGATAAACAGTACATACATGAGATTAAACAGTCGTCTGTTTTTATCATAGGATACAGAGTGTACTTTACAAGTCAGATTTTTATGGAATTTTTTTGGCCTTTGTTTCAACAAAATACTGGAGAAATTTTTCTGATGAAGTACAGAAAAACTTCCCATTACATTTATTTAAAAAGAGGTTATTACTTACTGTCATTCATCTTGTTTACTTGAAACAATTTGGTTTAAATAATAAAGTAAACAAACATTTAATTTCAAGGCAATCTTGTATTTTATCTCTCTCTAATCTTCAGACTTTGGATTATATATTTTGTGCGGTTGACTCTCCTAGGGTCAAAGGTCAAAGAAGAAAACGGAAGGTTAATATATATGTAAAATGTTGTGTGCAGTTCGTAGATCCCTTCAGCTTCATATTATACTGTGTTGTGCTATTTATAGTGATAGATATAGATGCAGTCTCTTTGAAAACAATGTAATTAGTCTTAATTTTTACAAAATCTCTTATTGTCCTAAAGAATTTTTCTCAAGAAATAAAGTTTTTTTTTATGGTAAATTAAAAATAGTATGAGAAATCTGAACTTGCAATTTGGTATTCATTACTGGGAAAATGTATGAAGATCTTCTGAAAATCTACAAAACTTATTGAACCTAAACTGAATGATGATTGGATAATAAAGAAACCAGTTAGGGGATACATGCCCATGTTTACCTCCAGAGTTTTGTCCCGATTGAAAACAATTATTGCATGTCAGTTTATTTTGATTTGTTTGTTAGTGAAAAGCTTAAAATAATAAAATTATAATTGAAAGCATAGCAGTGAAAACTAGATGTCTTATTGTGTGTATAACACATTTCTCTAATTATCTTCATCAGGTACGCTTATAGTCAAAAGATTTGAAAGCCAAATATTTTAGAAAATAACTCTCCCCCTTTTAATAATAACGGGAGTGATTAATTTAGTAAATAACATAATTTTTTTTTTTAATATAATAAACAGATAAAGGTGATATTTTTTCATTAATCTTTCTTCACAAAAAGCTTTTGTTATAGTATATGAAATGTGCACATCATTTTATTTTTGCATGGGTGATCAGGTAAACAGATTATATATTAATGCATGGCTATCATTAACATTACAAGTTTAATATCCTGTTAACATACATGTAGAATATCAGGTTTTTTTTAGTTGGTAGACCAATCCGAAATAAAGATGGAACATAGATGCTCCTAAAAGATTTAGGGTTTTGCAGTTGAAAAAAAGTCTTGTGGCTTCATAGCTGTAATTTTACAGATTAACGTGATGTTATTTTGTTAATGAAGAAAATGAAACAGAACTAATATCGCATTATTTCAATATCTCATTTGTAAATACAATTTTGTGTAATATATACATTTTTCTTGCCACTCAGATGACCTCCTTCCAAGACATGACCTTATACTTATCTAAGGTCTTTCATTTATACACAAACAAATGAAGACAAATTGAAAATTAAATAAGATGAAAAGTCTGCATAATCCTGTTTGACTCCCAGGGGAGATTACTCTGCAAGGATAGAATAGATAATGTTAATATTTTGCAGTTTTTTCTGTTTTCCTCTTGTAATACATGTACTTTATTCTGCTCTTGAACTCAGCAGAAAAATTATATAGATTTGTCTTTTATATTAATCCTGTTATAGTCTCACTCTGGCTTTTATGAGAAATTTGTATTTTTTACATAAAAGAGTGGAACTAGACCAGGATTAATATGTTAAATCAAAGTAAGGTCAGGTCAGTCAAACTTGTATTCAACGGTCACCTTTGGTGCAAAAGAAAAATGGCTGCTGCTGAACTAAAATTGATCAATCTGGATTGTCAATTCTAGATCGTAATGATATATGTATTACAGTTATCGGAATTTAGTTTATTGGGAACAATGGTCACTTTGTTTTTGCTGCAGTGTTTTTCTAATGAATTATGGTTAATTTAGATAATTAATCAATAATTTTAATAAAATTAGTAGAATCATTTAATGAGAACACCCTCGGAAGTTAATTACTTATTATTTTTGAAAGTCTAGGATGAAAAGTGACCATTAAATACTGGTAAACTGATACAGTGGTATACACTTTGAGTAACCTTTGACTGTCTTAGTGAGGTGAATGCTTGTTTGAGTTAAGATAACACGTAAGAGGTGTTTTAAATTGTGTACAGCAGGTGACTACTAATTTAAGCTAACCGTTAAAGCAAGTTTGACTGTATATATAATCCTGTGTTAGTCCAACCTGCTACCGAAAAGCCACAGAGATGCAGACAACCCCTTTCCTTATTCCAGATATCTATAACCAGACAAAACATTAGTTTAATATAGATTAATGGTAAAGATAGAGGTACTTTTTGTAGCATGCATTTGTAAATTGGTTACTACATTTTTTTCTATTATTTTTCTATATCTACATGATGTATTATGGGAAAATCTTTAGTTAAAAAAATAAAAAATAACCACCGATATTTTGTCATTATATCATTTCTTTCTACTTTGCAGAGCAAGATTTATTTTATTGGAATAAAATAATCAACTTTTAATCACATTTATTTATCCTGGCACAATTATTTGTTATTCGATTTGATCAAATGTAAAATCTGTGGTGAAAATAAGTATTGTCATGTGATCCATCATATGACTGTCACGTGACTATTAATGCATGTAAAATGGGCAATGTCATATATAGTTTGAAGTATGATTTATCATGTTGTCACTGTAGACAAGATTTTCTTGGAATTGCAAGTCATGTGGTAAAAGTATTGAGTTGTTTTGTGATCCATCATATGACTGTCATGTGACTTAACGCATCCCCATGTCAAATGAGTTCTGATAATGTGATATTATTTTTATTTACAGAGTCTCAAGTATGGTTTATCATGTGACTGTAGACAAGATTTTCTTGATATTGCTATTTCATGTAAAGCAGTCATATGTTGTAGGTAAGAATACTTAAGGTAATAGTGGAATATTTGACAGGTAATATAACAGAGAATTTAATTAAAGATCAATTAATTATAATTAGTAAATGTACTGGGATATAATTGATTGAGTGAGTGAGTGATTGTTGTTTTAACCCAACTCGGAAATTTTTCAGCTATATCATGGCGAGAACAAGTTAATTTTCAATGAGATATAGAGGATCTAACATTGGTAAGAGGGCAAGACGGAAAAATCTCAGACATCCAAGGGAAAAATTTCTGGTCTCCAACGAGACTCTGCCGAGTTGGAGACCAATAGAAATCTTTCCCACGGGTGTCTGAGATTTTTCCGTCTTGCACTCTTACCGGTGTTTGATTCTTTTTCTCACTAATATTTTATTGAAAGTACCATATTTTCCTTCATGAGACACCCCATACATGAAATATGACGTGACACATATTTTGACGTCATTGAAGAATGACGTCAAAGGTACGGAAAAGGACATCTAGAAATACGAAAAAATGAAAATAAAAGACACAAATATATTTAATGCGGTTGGATTGTGTATTAAAACAAAAACAACCAATGGATAAATTTGTAATATATCTGTTATTCAGCTATCAGACAGGTTAGAATGACATTTTGCGAAACTTAACATTTTTACGGGAAAAGTAGCGTGAAATTCTTATCTCACCCGCAGGTTGAGACAAGGATATCTCACACGGCTAAAAATAGGAACTGTGCTGTCTCATTAGTGAGAAAAAGAGGATGATTATTTCTACTTTGTTCTTGACAAACATGCGTAGTTGGATTTTTATAGTGCTAGCTCACTGAAACAACAGTCCGCAGATAGACATGTCACCCCACTCGTACACATTATCCTGTTTCCGATCCAACCAATCTTTTCTCTTACTCTGCATGCTTAGCGGAAAAACAACAAATACCAATTTTATAGTCTTTGGTTTGACCTGATCAGGACTCGAACCAACGATCTACCGCACTCGAGGCCAGCATTCTTACCATTACACCACCGATGAACCCATGATCTACAGCACTTGAGGCCAGCATGCTTGCCATTACACCAATGAACCGACGATCTACAGCACTCGAGGCCAGCATGCTTACCATTACACCTCCGATGAACCCACGATCTATAGCACTCGAGGCCAGCATGCTAACCATTACACCACTGATAAACCCACGATCTACAGCACTCGAGACCAGTATGCTTACCATTATACCACCGATGAACCCACGATCTACAGCACTCGAGGCCAGCATGCTTACCATTGCACCTCTGATGAACCCACGATCTATAGCACTCGAGGCCAGCATGCTTACCATTTACACCACCGTTGAACCCACGATCTACAGCACTTGAGGCGAGCATGCTTACCATTACACCACCGATGAACCCTTGATCTACAGCACTCGAGGCCAGCATGCTTACCATTACACCACCGATGAACCCACGATCTACAGCACACGAGGCCAGCATGCTTACCATTACACCTCCGATGAACCCACGATCTACAGCACTCGAGGCCAGCATGCTTACCATTACACCACCAACAGGGATATACACTAACTTGTGAACCATGGTCGCCACCTGGTCTCCTAACCTTCATTTTCAAGGAGCCCAACAAATAATTTAGGCGCCCAGCTTTTTTTCAGGTAGATTACAGATATGGTAAATCAGATATTT
>MJUT01010486.1:47668-71318 GCA_002080005.1 Gigantidas platifrons | reverse complement strand
CCCCGATAACTAAATACTCTGTTTACTCCAATTTAAGACACCTCCCTTTCAACTTAAAATAATTTATAAACACAAGTACAAATTGTAAGTTTGTAATAAATTTTGAAATAAAATTCTGTGTATTATGTTTGAATAGAAATAACAAACATGTCATAAAAACCACATTATAATGAAGTGCACCTTACATTACATTTTTTTTTCCCTTCAAGATATTTACAGCAGCACCCCCATTAGCTATTGGTCTGTTTGACAGAATTTGTAGTGCTGAAAGTATGATGCGGTTTCCAGCCTTGTATAAATCGTCTCAACAAGCAGAACTCTTCAATGTGAAGGTAAGTTAATTAGAATTTATAATAAGTTGTCAATCGAAGTAACTGAGCAAATGTAATAAAGTTGCTTTACTGATCCTCAATAACCATAATTACAAAGGGGTTGATTTCCAAACTTTAGTACCTAGTATATAGGACTCTTAAAGTGTCCGTTCTTTGTGTTAGGGTGAGGGTTATGGTGTTTAATGCCACTTTCAACCATATTTCAATTATATCGTGGCCGTCAGTTTTACTGGTGGAGGAAACTGGAGAAAACCACCGACCTGCCACAAGTCACTGACAAACTTCGTCACATTATGTTGCATTGGGTACACCTCGCCATGTGCAGGATTCGAATTAAAAAAAATTAGCGGTGATAGGTACTGATTGCATAGGTAGTTGTAAATCTAACTACCATATGAACACGACCACATCTTCTTAAAATTTTTCTGATCAGACCATTCCCACATAGTATATTTTTCAGGTCAAATTTTTAGGAATGTCTAGAATTAGCATTTGTTTTCTTGCTCTGCAATAGAAATCTATGGAAAGTTGGTATGTAAGAATAAGCTGAATATGTAGAAAAAGGTCTACAGATTTGACTGTTATGAGTTATGTCTCCTTGTAAATGACAGAAGATTCAATAAGAAACATAAATTTTGATGCAAATATGGGATATAAAGGGGGTTAGGGTTAGGGTTATGGTGTTTAACGTCACTTTCAACAATATTTCAGTTATATCGTGGTGGTCAGTTTTATTGGTAGAGGAAACTGGAGAAAACCATCGACCTGTCACAAGTCACTGACAACTTTTATCACATAATGTTGTATCATGGGATATACATATTTGGTGTTTACTTAGTCTAGTATAAAAGTTGAATAGTAAACACATTATTACTGATACATGCTTAAAAGATGACATATAGATTCTCCTTCAGTTGCTCGTGGGTTACGACATTTCTCCACTCAAGAGAGTTAAATTTAAGCTTTTAACCACAAGCCGTCAGACGAGTGGTTAAAATTTTTAATTTAGCTCTCGAGAGTGGAGAAATATCGTAACCCACATGGGCAACTGAAGGAGAATTTGTTTCTCCCATTATTTAACACCAACTTTATTTCAAAATTTGAAATTAATGCGTTTGAAATTAATGCGGGGAAAGACACGAGACATTTTAATCCTCTAGAGGATTACAGATTTTTCCACCACTGGTTCAGCGGTGTTAAAACGCCGTAATAATGGGAGAAATTATTTTATCTAATAGATATTACCATAGTATCTGCATTATTTGTCTAGTCTTCTGGATATGGATAATTGACTCTGTATATTCATTTTGTGGGCATTCTGAGTTGGGATATTTATACTATTTTAAATTGATATAGATGTTGATAAGTATATTGGAATGTTTCAGGTACTCTAGATATGGATATTCTAGTCTATATGTATGATATTTGCAGGTATTGAATGTGGATTATTAACTACTATTTTTTAGGTGTTCTGGATAGGGATATTTAATCTATGTTTTTGCTTTATTTTAGATGTTCTGGATGTAGATATTTAATCTATGTTTTTGCTTTATTTTAGGTGTTCTGGATGTGGATATTTAATCTATGTCTTTGCTTTATTTTAGGTGTTCTGGATGTAGATATTTAATCTATGTTTTTGCTTTATTTAAGTGTTCTGGATGTGGATATTTAATCTATGTTTTTGCTTTATTTTAGGTGTTCTGGATGTGGATATTTAATTCTATATTTCATTCAATATTGTTGTTCTGGTTACCTGTATTAGCTTTACGTCATGGTAAGTGGATTAACACTCATTCTATAAATAGTAACATTCTTCATTCTGTAATATTAGTTTTAAGTGAATGACATCAGTTCTATAAATAAATGTAGTAACATTCAATATTGTTCCTGTGATTGTTATTCTTATTATCAGGGGCCCGGGTGGCTCAATGAGTTAGATTGCTGGATCTAACAGCTCATACAAGCCTATCACCAATACGGCGTGGGTTCGCGCCCGGCTTTGTAAATTACAAAAAGGGGTGCACTCGACTCGTAGCCGTAAGTGATAAAGTTTACCAGTTGCCTGCCCAGTGCCGGTGGTTCTCTCCGGGTACTCTGGCTTCCTCCACCACTGAAACTGGTCACCATGATATAGCTGAAATATTGCTGAAAGTGGCATTAAGCACCAAAAAATCAATCAATCAATATTCTTATTATCATTTCATGCAGCTGGTTTGTATCAGTCCTATAAATAGTGACATTTGAATTGATGCTGCTAAATGAGTTAAGTTAAGGTTGTTTAACTGGTCTGACTGTCAGTGGTTCTATAATAATTTTTAAGAAGTATTTTGTACAAGTACATGTACTGTAGTTCAAACATGTAAGCACTTGTCATACTAATGACTTGTGGATTATTGACTGACACACTAATGATTGTAATGATTATTGACTGACACACTAATGACTGGTGGATTATTGACTGTCACACTATTGATTGTCAGGATTATTGACTGACACTAATGACTGGTGAATTATTGACTGTAACACTAATGACTGGTGGATTATTGACTGACACACTAAAGATTGTCAGGATTATTGACTGTCACACTAATGATTGTCAGGATTATTGACTGACACACTAATGACTGGTAGATTATTGACTGCCACAATAATGACTAGTGGATTATTGACTGTCACAATAATGATTGTCAGGATTATTGACTGTCACATTAATGACTGGTGAATTATTGACTGTAACACTAATGACTGGTGGATTATTGACTGTCACACTAATGATTGTCAGGATTATTGACTGTCACACTAATGACTGATAGATTATTGACTGCCACAATAATGACTAGTGGATTATTGACTGTCACACTAATGATTGTCAGGATTATTGACTTGACACACTAATGAATGGTGGATTATTGACTGTCACACTAATGACTAGTAGATTATTGACTGTCACACTAATGATTGTCAGGATTGTTGACTGTCACACTAATGATTGTTAGGATTATTGACTGTCACACTAATGACTGGTGGATTATTGACTGTCACAATAATGATTGTCAGGATTATTGACTGTCACACTAATGACTGGTGAATTATTGACTGTAACACTAATGACTGGTGGATTATTGACTGACACGCTAATGATTGTCAGGATTATTGACTTGTCACACTAATGATTGTCAAGATTATTGACTGTAACACTAATGGCTGGTGGATTATTGACTGTCACAATAATGATTGTCCTGATTATTGACTGTGACACTAATGACTGGTGAATTATTGACTGTCACATTAATGACTAGTGGATTATTGACTGTCACACTAATGATTGTCAGGATTATTGACTGTCATACTAATGACTAGTGAATTATTGACTGTCACACTAATGACTGGTGGATTATTGACTGTCCTAAGAATGATTGTCAGGATTATTGACTGTCACACTAATGACTGGTGAATTATTGACTAACACTAATGAATGATGGATTATTGACTGACACACTAATAATTGTCAGACTGCTATAACTGACACTCATACCAGGAACATATTAGTTCTATTTGTTACATTGGTCAATCACATTGTTTGTCGGATTCTGCAATGTCTTGATGATTTGGTAATTTTTGTTTTTCAATTAATTTTCTTACTAATTAATGATTGATAGCATTTTTGGTTCGGTTTATGAAGAAATAACCTCAATCAGGTTGTACACACCGAGAAACCTGTGTAGCGGGTTACGCAAGGGTGTGTACTACCTGACTGAGGTTATTTCGAATGAACCGAACAAATAATTTCGATCAATCCTTATAAATTAATTCAAACTTTTTTTTGTTATGATATTGAAAAATATATTTATTTTTTCAAAATAAGGCAAATAATCGGAAATAAATTTAAATAACCACAAAGGAGCCTCATTTAAAGAAAATCACCCGATGACAACGGCACGCGACTCCTTGAGAACGACGGTTATTTTTAGATTCCGTACATTGACAAATATAACACATATAAAATGACATGTAACTCTAAAATTAATTTATTAACAGATATTTACAATAGATTCTTGGAAATGTCTATCTGTATTTTTTTTAGATATTTAACATTCCAATTTTGGAATTATTTTGGTATTTTGCTATATATGTGTATTACCGGTACATTCTCAGATGATAAAGTTTAACATAGCACTTTTTTTTGTATTTTCAGATATTGCCTTCTCTGATGGCAAAGTAGGAGATTATTTATTTGTAGGCAATTTTGTATATACAGTAAGTTTATTTACTATAGCATCCCGAGACTTGATAAAAAAAAAACTTGTACTACATGGATAGTGTTAGTTTAATGTCATAGAAAAGTAACTTGTATAAATCACCTATACCTTTTCACAACGTGTATTTAATTTTAATGTCAAGCGAGGTGTACAGGATATAATATTATGTGATAAAGTTTGTCAGTGACTTGCGACAGGTTGGTGGTTTTCTCCAGGTACTCTTGTTTTTTCCACCAATAAAACTTACTGCCACGATATAGCTGAAATATTGTTCAAAGTGGCGTTAAACACCATAACCTTAACTCTGTCACATATATTATATTTCAATTTGATTGAAAGGAAGACTCTTGTCATACCAACATTTTGTGAACAGTTGACTAATGTTTCAGTAAGGTCAGTTAAATGTCAAATACTGCATGGGTGGTTTAATGGTTAGAATGCTGGCCTAGAATGTGGTAGATTGTGTGTTACAGTCCCCGTTGGATGGTTGCTTCTCCACTAAGCAAGCAGCATTAAGGAAAAAGAGCAAAGATTGATTGGCTCAGAATCAGGATAAAGTTTCCAAGTGGAGCTACATGTCTATCCGAGGACTGTTGTTTCAGTGAGCTAGCATTAAAAAAATATCCAACTAAGCGTGTTGGTCTAGTACAAAGCAGACCTCTCTATATCTCATCAAATGTAATTTGTTCTCTCCATGATATAGCAGAAAAATAGCTCGTTTGGAGTTAGTCAAATTCATACTTTGAAGTTATTTGGAAGTTTCACAAATTTTACTAAATGCATAACGGACAAATTTACATAATCAAATTTTGATATTTAATTTATATTACTTTTTTCAGTATGTAGTTGTAACAGTATGTTTAAAAGCAGGGTTAGAAACCAGTGCATGGACTTGGGTAAGTAGAAGTTTAAAGAATAATGGTAAAGACAAATCAGAAATTGATAATGCCAAATAAGTGTAAGATGTCTCAAAAATTTATCACATTAGTCACATAGGACAGTAAAACTTCCTCTTGTTTTGTTACAAAATTCTTTTATTTTTCAGGTAACACATCTTGCCACATGGGGTAGTATAGTCAGCTCTATTGAGCCTCTTGTGTTATATCAAGATGTTTTTATTTTTCAGTTAGCACATCTTGCCACATGGTGTAGTATAGTCAGCTCTATTGAGCCTCTTGTGTTATATCAAGATGTTTTTATTTTTCAGTTAGCACATCTTGCCACATGGGGTAGTACAGTCAGCTCAATTGAGCCTCTTGTGTTATATCAAGATGTTTTTATTTTTCAGCTAACACATCTTGCCACATGGGGTAGTATAATCAGCTCAATTGAGCCTCTTGTGTTGTAGCAAGATGTTTTTATTTTTCAGCTAACACATCTTGCCACATGGGGTAGTATAGTCAGCTCAATTGAGCCTCTTGTGTTATATCAAGATGTTTTTATTTTTCAGTTAGCACATCTTGCCACATGGGGTAGTATAGCCAGCTCAATTGAGCCTCTTGTGTTATATCAAGATGTTTTTATTTTTCAGTTAACACATCTTGCCACATGGGGTAGTATAGCCAGCTCAATTGAGCCTCTTGTGTTATAACAAGATGTTTTTATTTTTCAGTTAGCACATCTTGCCACATGGGGTAGTACAGTCAGCTCAATTGAGCCTCTTGTGTTGTAACAAGATGTTTTTATTTTTCAGGTAGCACATCTTGCCACATGGGGTACTATAGTCAGCTCAATTGAGCCTCTTGTGTTATATCAAGATGTTTTTTATTTTTCAGTTAACACATCTTGCCACATGGGGTAGTATAGTCAGCTCAATTGAGCCTCTTGTGTTATATCAAGATGTTTTTATTTTTCAGGTAACACATCTTGCCACATGGGGTAGTATAGTCAGCTCAATTGAGCCTTTTGTGTTGTAACAAGATGTTTTTATTTTTCAGGTAACACATCTTGCCACATGGGGTAGTATAGTCAGCTCAATTGAGCCTCTTGTGTTATATCAAGATGTTTTTTATTTTTCAGTTAACACATCTTGCCACATGGGGTAGTATAGCCAGCTGGTTTTTATTCCTTATTGTATATAGTCATGTATATAAAGTAGTCAACCTAGCTCCAGAAATGCTTGGAATGGTAAGTCAGAAACAGTTGTAACTTTGACCTTGGGTATCTGAGATTTTCCTGTCTTACACTCTTGATGATATCAGATTCCTAATGTCTCCATCAATAAGCACAATTATTTGAAGCTTTAGAAAGGGTCTTGTACTAAAGATAAACAACAACAACCACTCGCTCATTCTTGTACAAAAGAAAAAGATGTTTCTTCATTTAAAAACAAAATGGTAGATAGTTATGTAATGACACTAAAGCCACTTATTATTGTGGTGCCAGTACATTGAGCAATCATGTATATGTGTGTTAGAGGAGATCAATTCTGCCTCTGTATGACCTCATCATGAGTAGGGGGTTGATGTAAAACAGTTTAAACTGCCACTAACTTTCACCAATTTGTTTGTTTCATGACATTCATGTTCATTAATTACACATAAAAATCCTTTGGTTTACAATAATTTTGATATATTACATGATTTTTTCAGGGATCATGTGTTTTATATATATCACATGACTTTTGCAGGGATCACATGCTTTATGATGTTCTATATTTACAGTAACTTTGATATATTACATGACTTTTTCAGGGATCACATGTTTTATATATATCACATGACTTTTGCAGGGATCACATCTTTTAGGATGTTCTATATTTACAGTTACTTTGATATATTACATGACTTTTGCAGGGATCACATGCTTTAGGATGTTCTATATTTTGTTGCAGGGATCACATGCTTTAGGATGTTCTATATTTTGTTTCAGGGATCACATGTTTTAGGATGTTCTATATTTTGTTGCGGGGATCACATGCTTTAGGATGTTCTATATTTTGTTTCAGGGATCACATGTTTTAGGATGTTCTATATTTTGGATGGGACTTTTCCTGATACCATTCACTTGTTTAATCAGAGATATAGCGTGGAAGGCGTAAGTCTTTTTTTTTTAAAATAAATTTGATACAGTAAGCTAATACAGTAGTTCCCCTCATATAAGACCACTCCCACCAGAGGCCTTCTCTCATATAAGACCACTCCTACAAGAGGCCTTCCTTTATATAAGGCTGCTCCTACAAGAAGCCTTCCATCATATAAGACCACTCCCACCAGAGGCCTTCTCTCATATAAGACCACTCCTACAAGTGGCCTTCCTTTATATAAGGCTGCTCCTACAAGAAGCCTTCCATCATATAAGACCACTCCCACCAGAGGCCTTCCCTCATATAAGACCACTCTTACAAGAGGCCATCCTTTACAGTTCGTAATAACTTTTCAAAAACTCAAAGTTTTATGAAAAAAGAGTTAGGCAATCTGCTGCAATATCCCTTTGGATAGCCACCATAAAACCCCAAATAATCAATCAAACCTTCCTTTATATAAGGCTGCTCCTACAAGAAGCCTTCCATCATATAAGACCACTCCCACCAGAGACCTTCCCTCATATAAGACCACTCCTACAAGAGGCCTTCCTTTATATAAGGCTGCTCCTACAAGAGGCTTTCCATCATATTAGACCACTCCCACCAGAGGCCTTCCTTCATATAAGACCACTCCCACCAGAGGCCTTCCCTTATATAAGGCTGCTCCTACAAGAGGCCTTCCATCATATAAGACCACTCCCACCAGAGGCCTTCCATCATAGAAGACCAATCCTACAAAAGGCCTTCCGTTATACTCCTACAAGAGGCCTTCCATCATATAAGACCACTCCCACCAGAAGCCTACCCTCATATAAGGCCATTCTTATCGAAGACCATCCCTCATACAAGACCACTCCCACCAAAGGCCACCCCTCTTATCTGGCCAGATTTCAGATACACTGAGATAGTAAAATACTACTAAGCTGTCCCATTCTTGAGATGGCAACCCTTTTATAAGTCTGTATTTTCAGTGCAGCAGTGTTGTCAGTAGAATTTGGAATAGATGGCAAAATTATCAGAATAGGTGGCAGAAATATCAGCCAGGGTCTGATGGCCACCTAGACTTCCTGACACTGATACCTACATGGTGTAAAATTCTGCATTCTGAGCATTTCCTGGGGCTAAAATTACTTCTTGTCCTATTTTTTACTACATAAACTTGAATTATTGTTGCCGAATGTCCATTGAGATGGAGTGAGCAAATTTTTAGTAAAAAAAGATTAAAAGGGATTGTACGTAACTAAAGTAGGTTTAATTTCATTAAAAAAAACTATTTTGTTGATTAAATTCCAGAAAGAGTTACAATAAGCAATAAATTTTATTAATAAATTTCAGATTCACTGTCACTATCATCAGTCTGGTCAGTGTATAGTGAGTCACTATATTATTTTGGCATCAATTAGAGTTTTTTAGTTTTAGCAATGTATCTTTAGTAACACATTATGTAGCAGAAGAAGACTTATAATGTTTGATTTGAAACATAGCATTTTTATCTTGTTTTAACTTTCATTTGGATTTATTTATTTCTGACCCATATAAAAATATTAGGTTTATTCCTTGTACAGACTGATAATTACATTTCTTTTGTTAACATTTTCGTGTATGTTCTGGTTGGTGCATGTTTCGGTTTGATCTGACATTTATAAGATCCGTCCTCCTTTTTACAAAAAGGATCACTACAGCAGTATTGATCAGAAGCTTGAATTAAAGATGGTATCTGAAGATCATATACACTCTTTTTCCCCCCTTTTGGATCTTTGCAGAAGTGTTCTCTTCACGATCTGTTTTCCACAGGCACCTCAGCTTGCCTTTTCCTAACAAAGTTGCGTATGTCCATTGCGGTCCATACCGAATGTTTCACTAAATATTTGGTACATGCACACAATTTTATAAATAGCGACTAAATATATACGAAAGGGGATTTCCATACGGGTGCTGATACAATCGATAATGTTGATTAATACGATGTAATAATTGATATGTATTGGAATATGGATTTTTCTTCTTTTTTTTTTTTTTTTTACTCATTGAAAAATAGCCAACAAGGAAAGGACAATTACTGGCAACAATTGTCGGCTGCCGGCTTTTAACGACATCACTGTGCAGAAGGGTTGGCCTTATAAGCAGGGGACTGCCATTAAATCATACTAAAATTCTCAATATGTCAATGGGGAGAAGTTCTATTGTCACAATATTTTTCATTTCAGAATTTGGATATAATGAATGTGAAAATATGTTCTTCTAATCTATAAGAACGTTATTAATCAGATATAAAATTGTATTTGTTTTCATAGAAATTAATTTGATGTATTGTTAATGCCAGTGGACAATCTTTGCAATAAATATATCAGATCTCATAGTTCTCATTAAAGTTACAGAGGATGTTGTAGGTATGATCGTATGGTAATTGGATCTACATCTACATATGTAATCAGCTCCTATCACCACTACATTTGTACTTCATCGGGGGTACCCATCTTGAGTGTGGTAGATTCAAGCCCTGGTAGGATCAAACCAGAGACTATTTTATTGGTCTGCTTCTCCACTATAAAGCACACAGCATTAAGGAGTAAGAGTTTGATTTCCTACATGTACTTGATACTGTGATCAAGTCTGTCAGTGACTTGTGGCAGGTCGGTGGTTTTCTCAGGATACTCTGGTTTCCTCCATTAGTAAAACTGACCATCATATATGACTGAAGCTTTGTTGAAAGTCGTATTAAACACTCAAAAACCTAAAAATCAAACTTACACTTATTATTTAGCTATGATTTGGATGAAATCATTTATAAGTTTTCCAATCATTTCAGATTTAAAAGAACCACACATAAAACCCTGAAAGAAGAGGTACAAGAAAAAGAAAAGTTACATGAGGATCCTACTCCTGTAGTATTAAAACTGACAAAGAAAAGGTAACATTTGTCACACCTGCTCTCATAGTCAGGTAGGCTCAACTACTGTTTACCTGATACTGAATCATCATTGGTTGTTTTTATGTCCCTGCCACTAAGTGTTACCCATGTCCGTAATTCCGAAATAAAACAGTTGTTAACACTTTTTTTCTCTATGCTTTGAGATATTGACTTGATATTTGGTATGTGGGTGTATGGTAATAAGTTACAGATCGAGTATACGTTTCATTCCGGTCCAATGATATTTGGCCGAGTTATGGCCCTTGGACTGAAATTTGGCCAGATATTCAGTTGTCACCAGTTTTTTTTCGCTATGCTTGGAGATATTGACTTGATTTTTGGTATGAGAGTGTATAAACATATAAAGTTACAGATCAACTTTGTAAATTCGTTCCGGTTGAATGATATTTGGCCAACTTACAGCCATTGGGCTTTGAAATTTGGCCAAATTTTTAGTTGTCACCACTTTATTTCACTCTGATTTGAGATACATGTATTGACTTGATTTTTGGTATGAGAGTGTATGATCATAAATTACAGATCAACTTTGAAATTCATTCCGGTGGAATGATTTTTGGCCAACTTACAGCCGTTGGGCTTTGAAACTTGACCAAATATTTAGTTGTCATCACTTTTTTTTCACTATGATTTGAGATATTGATTGTTGGTATGTGAATTCAAGGAGGCATGAGGATACAGATCTTAAACAATAGTTTGTTATTCTTAGCCTATAATTGAGGGAATTAAAAAAGGGTGAAACATTTGCGAGCCTCCTTAATATTCACGGCGGGGACATTCGTGTCGTTCTGACACATCTAGTTTAAAGCTACTCTGCTACTTAACATCACAATGATGGTAATGACATTGCAAAAATTCAATCAATGGATTACTAGTACTTCAAATGTGGTTATTTTTGTGAATTATGGGGCCAGTCTTATATTGTTTTTTGACTTCCAATTAACAATTTGTATTATAGATGTAACTCATTTAAGTCATTAAACCTAATTGAATACAATGACTATTTATAGATGAAACTGTTTAAGAATACATTGTATCTGTGAGTATTTGAAACATCCTTTGATAAGTGAATATAGTAGTTAATGTATTACTAGTACTTTATAAAAGAACTATTTTAAAACTTGTGTTAAGAGGTTACTTTTGGGACAAAGTAATAGTGGCCTTATAAGACTGGTGACTACTTGAAAGAGGTTCAATTCATATGAAATTTTCTCTGGCATGACAAGGAAAAGGTGACCTTTTAATACAGGTGACTGGTTAATAGAGGTGACCACATGGACAGGTTTGACTGTATTTGACATTTGGTCATGATTCATAATTTATTTTTGTAGACTCACAGAAACAGCTAGATTGTTACGTAATGTATTTACACGTTCACCCAGCAGGATGGCAGGTGGACCAGAACAGCCTCGTAAGTTACCATAGATACTATAAAAAAATGTGTGGGATTTATTTTTGTGGCAATATATGGATTTTATTTAATTCTAATAGCAACATTTTGGTGTTGTTTGATTTGCTTAACAATTTTTGTTTCACCTTTCTTTAATAAATAACAATAAATAAACAGAAATGAGATTTTCAGTTCTCGTAATATACAAAAAAAAATGCATTCCTGATGAAAAAAAATAAAAACCTTTGAGTTGTATATACAAGGGTAGCATGCATTTCTTAAAACAACACTGTGTAGAGATTATTTAGAGTAAACATCTTTCAAATTCAAATTTTTTTGATGACATCATTAAGAAGTTGAACTAAGCCACATTTTCTTTCCTACAAAAATAAGATCTAAGTTTGTATTCTTCTTATAAAAGCTGTCGCAATGATAAAGTACTCTATAAAAGGAATATCTCAAAGATGTAAGTACATAAAGGGGTCATCTCAAAAGTTGGCATGCATAGATGGGTATTATTGTTCTCCATGTTATGACTTTGAACAAAATATTTATAGCTGATATTTTTTAGATGATCCCTAACATCTCATGGCTCACTATTAAATGACACTTTTCACCATAAAATTGAGATATATCTCCAGCAATTTCATTGGTAATTTGTTTTTGTAACATGTTGTTTCACGGTTTTCACCCAAGTTTTTCTGAATGGTACATATTATATTTTATTAGACTAGAAATTTCATGACAAGTATTTTTCTTATCTAATACAAAATTTTGGTGTAGACTGTTCTTTCATTCACAGTAAACGTTATGTGGGGTCCTTCCAAGAATATCACTGTCACAAATTTGTTTCCAAACATTTAATGTCGTTTCCATTCTGAAAGAAGGGTCTTGCTAAAAATATCACCATCACAAGCATGTGTTGTTTTTTTTTTTTTTTTAATATTTCTCTTCTTAAAAAGATGTCTTTCCAAGAATATCTCTTTCATAAATGAAGGCAGCAACAAATTAATAATTGTGGGGATGGGTAGAGAAGAGATATAATTATGATTATATTTTGTATGTTGGGGTCCTTCCTAGATTTTGTATGTTATGTTAGGGTCCTTCCTAGATTTTTTATATTTAGGGTCCTTCCTAGATTTTGTATGTTTGGGGTCCTTCCTAGATTTTGTATGTTTGGGGTCCTTCCTAGATTTTGTATGTTGGGGTCCTTCCTAGGTTTTGTATGTTGGAGTCCTTCCTAGATTTTGTATGTTGGGCTCCTTCCTAGATTTTGTATGTTTGGGGTCCTTCCTAGATTTTGTATGTTGGGGTCCTTCCTAGATTTTGTATGTTTGGGGTCCTTCCTAGATTTTTTATATTTAGGGTCCTTCCTAGATTTTGTATGTTTGGGGTCCTTCCTAGATTTTGTATGTTGGGGTCCTTCCTAGAATTTGTATGTTGGGGTCCTTCCTAGGTTTTGTATGTTGGGGTCCTTCCTAGATTTTGTATGTTGGGGTCCTTCCTAGATTTTGTATGTTGGGGTCCTTCCTAGATTTTGTTTGTTGGGGTCCTTCCTAGATTTTGTATTTTGGGGTCCTTCCTAGATTTTGTATGTTGGGTTCCTTCCTAGATTTTGTATGTTGCGGTCCTTCCTAGATTTTGTATGTTATGTTAGGGTCCTTCCTAGATTTTGTATGTTTGGGGTCCTTCCTAGATTTTGTATGTTGGGCTCCTTCCTAGATTTTGTATGTTATGTTAGGGTCCTTCCTAGATTTTTTATATTTAGGGTCCTTCCTAGATTTTGTATGTTTGGGGTCCTTCCTAGATTTTGTATGTTGGGGTCCTTCCTAGATTTTGTATGTTGGGGTCCTTCCTAGATTTTGTATGTTGGAGTCCTTCCTAGATATTGTATGTTGGGGTCCTTCCTAGATTTTGTATGTTGGGCTCCTTCCTAGATTTTGTATGTTGGGGTCCTTCCTAGATTTTGTATGTTGGGGTCCTTCCTAGATTTTGTATGTTGAGGTCCTTCCTAGATTTTGTATGTTGGGGTCCTTCCAAGCATTTTAGAGTGACAAAGTTTCCACTCTAATGGACAGATTAATTCAAAAATATCTCTTTCACAAATTGAGTTTTTTTTTCATTTCAACATAGGGATCTATTCAAGAATATCACTTTCGCAAATTGAGTTTTCTTTCCATTCCAAGAGCTGTCCTTTCAAACTATTCCCTGTCTGACATAGCTTTTGTTTGCACTTCAAGAGAGGGATCCCTTCGAAACATTTTTTTGGCAGAAATAGCATGTTGCTCTAGCCATAGAGAGTTTGTTTCTTCTAAATGTGTTAATCTTTGTGTTTGTGAACCATTCTTTGACAATAAATTTGTTATGGACGTGTTTTGACAGTCAAGTTTTATGAATGTGTTTTGACAATCAAGTTTTATGAATGTGTTTTGACAATCAAGTTTTATGAATGTGTTTTGACAATCAAGTTTTATGAATGCATTTTGACAATCAAATTTTATGAATGTGTTTTGACAATCTGGAGATCTCTTATTATAAGTCTATCTTGCCATTTATACTACTTTATCAATGTATCTACACAAAAATCTCAACCAGTAGAAAAGCTAAAAATAAATAAATTTGGAAAAAAGATTAATATATTAAGTATGTTAACAGGAAATAAAGTAATTCCAATACATGAAAATATTGAAGGTCAGTTTTTGTTTTGTTGTCCTGTTTTTGATCTTGTTCCGTTGTTTTCAAACACATATTTCCATAAATCATAAAAGTTGTTTATAATTCTGGATTTTACAAATGTTAACCAAATTTATTGTAAGTGCAAAAATTCTGGACTTTTTTAGTCTTTGACAAAACCTTTTTTTAGCCATATTGTTTTTCTGAAATTCAACTATATATTATATTATTCTATATTAGTAAATATTATTAGAATATATTTCAACTAAAAGTCATTTTTTTAATAAAAAAAACATATTCAGTGCCTGAGATTTAATATTCACTGGCCATAAATGTCACATTTTACTTGTTTGGTATTTTAAAATAGAACATTTTTGATAAAATTCCCTGTTCTAAAAAAAAGTAACATGTGGTATTTACTGCCAGTGAATATTAAATCTGAGGCAGTGAATACATTTGTTTTTCAAAATATAGAATAAAACAATTAATTGACTTTTGAACAAAAAATGATATTCACTTTGCCATGTGGCCTCAGTGAATATATCTTTTTTCAAAAGTCAATTAATCCACTATTAACAGAATCAAAATACAGTAATTGTATAATACTCATGTATTGTTTAAATATGTATCCAGCTCATTTCATTCTGCCATCGATTTTGTTATTATTCTATATTTAGAAAAGGATTAATTGAAGATTTATAATAGTTTTGATAAAGAGAACAAAAAATCACAAGCTATTAGAAAGACATCAGACCATTTTACTGTTAACTAGAGGGTGGAACCCTACAACCCTATACCACAAACTATATTTAATAATAAAACAAAAAATGTAAAAAACCATGTTTAGTCCATTAATTGTTGTCATAGTGTAAACATTTTCAATATCATCTCCACTTCTTCCACACGACTTTTGTGTGAATTAATTCAAGTGTTTTTTAAATGCACTGTTAAAACAGTATAAATTCATCTGAAATGGACGTGAAATGAAATTATGATAATTTTCTTTCAAGTGAATATCACATGATTTAACATTAAATTCATATGTTATTTCAATGTGAAATTCACATTTAAATATAATTTTTCACACATTGAATCATATTAGTTGAATGGATGTAGAAAATAAAAATGGCAGCATGGCAATGTTTATTCCTTTGAAAATAAGTACAAGATTATTTATAGCATGAAATTAATTAATTCATTTGTTTACTAGAATTTGACATTTTAACTGCAGATTTTTATTTTATATTAAATTCATTTAGTTTCATATTGTATTCAATATTTTCACATTTGTTTGAAGTATTCTAGTGTGTTTTTTTTTTATTAATGGTTTTTATTTGTGTTTATTTTTTGTTGTTGATGAGTGTAATTGTATATTTATGTCTAGTTTTGTTTGTTTGTTTTTTGTTTATTTATTTTAATAATTTTAATACAGCACCCTCACCCACACCATCACGTAAGTTTCCATAGTAACAGTATTCTGCTTGCAAGATTAGTTGAACATTTAATCAGGTTCTAAGCATGATAGAAAATTATTACTAGTTTGCATGTTTTGATTTTCAATATGAAAATAATATTGTAGAAGGGATTATTGTCATCGTAATATTGATAACTACAGAGGTACCATCATTGGAAACCTACGATACCATCATTAGCTCACCTTGCCAAAGGCAATGTGAGCTTTTGCCATCACTTGGCGTCCATCATCCGTCATCTGTTTTCCATCAACTTTTCACATTTTAATCTTCTCCTCTGAATCCCATCAGCCAAATGAACTGAAACTTAGTAGGAAGCATCTATGGCAGGTTCTCTCTAAAAAGTGCACATTTTGTTATGATCCATTACCAAACATGGCCACCACAGGAAATTCTTGTTTCTGATTGGTCGATATCTAACAAATCTCCTCTGAAACTGCCTAGCCAAATGAACCGAAACTTGGTAGGAAGCATCTACATGTATGGAAGGTTCTGTATTAAGTTTCCTCAAAGCAGAATGAAAGGTGAGTGACACAGGCTCATCCCACTGAGCCTCTAGTTTATTTTGAGCATGAATATGGATTAGCAAATTGAATTAAATATCAGATATAGAAATATTGGGAATTGAGAATTTTTGTAATTTATATAAAAAAAAAAAAAAGTACCAATAAAAGACATAAAAAAAATTTATATTCACAATACTTGGCAAGATATCCCACGTGACTTATCTCTGCCAAACATATATAATTGATTTGTTTAAAGGAGGGAAAATTATTAGAAATATATACCGTTATTATCATTGATTTATTTATGAATGGATTTCTCATGACAATATCGGCATTGATGCTTGCCCTCAATGTTCTTCATTAATTTAAGAGGGCCGGGTGGCTCAATGAGTTATCACCAATACGGCGTGGGTTCGCGCTAGGCTTTGTAAATTACAAAAAAGGATGCACTCGACTCGCAGCCGCCAGTGATAAAGTTTACCAGTTGCTTGCTCATGGACAGTGGTTCTCTCTGGGTACTCTGGCTTCTTCCACCACTAAAACTGGTCGCCATGATATAGCTGAAATATTGCTGAAAGTGGCATTAGAGACAATGAATCAATCAATCAATCTTTAATTTAAGATGCAAGGAAAAGTACATATCAATGATAGTATGTTTATCAAGGATTTGTCAAAGCAATGCCTGTACAACATTCCATAATTACACATAGAAATCAACAAAGATTTGTCAAAGCAATGCCTGTACAACATTCCATAATTACACATAGAAATCAACAAAGATTTGTCAAAGCAATGCCTGTACAACATTCCATAATTACACATAGAAATCAACAAGGATTTGTCAAAGCAATGCCAGTACAACATTCCATAATTACACATAGAAATCAACAAGGATTTTGTATATTCTTGTTGCTTGATAATGCATATTATCATGTGTAAAGATCAAAGGGAATATTTACAATTTATCTAACATTATGCAAGTTTTCCTTTGAACTTTAAGAAAGTTTTCTGTCTGATACAAGGTGTCTAATACAAGATGTTGCATCACTATGCTGTGGTGATAAAAGAATGGGACAATGTTGCACAAGACGTTCTCTGTCAGAATACTTGTTCATGATGTCATATTATTGGAAAGCAAGGAAAAGACTGTTCAGTGTTCATTCACATATGTTCATTCATCCGACATATTAATCTATCACGAATTAACAATCATATTCACATTTCCCAGGACATAGTTTCAATATTGCTGGCTACTGTACAGTCCTGCAGCATGTAAACATGTATTGCACATTTCTCTTGATGAAGTATTGTCAGACGATTATATAGCAACATGAATGAAGAACAACAAATAATGTGACGTCATGCACACAATGTAGTCACTCACATTTTTTAGTATTGTAATAAATTTGTTAATTTTAATTCATTCCATGTTATTTGTTTAAAATTTGCTTTAATTCAAATATTAGATAAACTTTATACATACAGTGTGTTGGTACAAGACTTGTATTAGGTTGAGCCTGTCGTGTGAACTACTATCGTGATAGTGACGAGCAGTGATTCGGTTAGTTTACTTAACAGGCAAGACCTGATAAAAGTTTTGTACCAACACACTCAGGGCTCTACAATGCGACTAAAACAGTCGCATTTACGAGTTACTTTTGTAAAATGCGAGTAAAATTTCCGTATTGATAGCCAGACGGCGAGTTGATATTTCCGGAACATTTTCATTTCCTCAGTCACCGATATTTGTTTTCAATTTAAATTCTTACTTTGATTTTCCGGTCTTTTAAACCGTGCAATTGACTCGGACATAAATGTTTTAACTCACGTACTTTTAACACTTGCAAGTGACCTCAATTAGCAAAAAAAAAAAAAAAACCTTCTCACAAAAGTTTTCGCTAAAAATAAACCGGTTGAATCCACTGATTGCAAAACTCACCTGTCTGATGCAACTTTGACGGAAGCATAAGCCAAAATACTGATAAAGGGTAGGGTTCTGAAGCTGAAAAGCGTAAATTCCAAGACGTCTCGAAATCAGAGTTTTCGTGGCCTGGCTCATTGTAATTTATTGATGATTCCAATGACCACGTTGTTGCAGAAAGGCAAGCCCAGATATTGCTTGCAAAACTGAATTTGTCACTGGAAAAATGTTTAAATGTGAAAGTCTTGTTTATCAAAATAAAACTAAAAGTCTGAAATATGAAAATTGTTTCAATGTAGTATCAGAAAAAACCCATTCCTCAACTAAGTATCTTCTGCTTCATTCAGAGCATTAATAATTATGTACAAATAAATACATATTGGAGATATATAGTACGAATTATGGCAAGTAACATTCTTTTGTTGGCGAGTAAAATTTGTTTCCTTACTAGCAAGGGACTAGTGGGTGCTGGTATGAATTGTAGAGCCCTGACACTATGTATGTAATGGGTATTTATCAATATAAATTCAAGGATTAAAAATCTGAACATTTTGAGAAGAAATTTCATATTCTTATTTATATTCAATTATTATTAATATCTTACTTGATTCAACTTTTAGAAGTGGAATATTGTGATTGTTGTTCAATGCCAAATGAGCAATTTTTCAGCTATATAGTTACATTCAATCAGATGGTGATGATGTCAGCTTTGTACTAGACCAACACATTTAGTTGGATCTTTATAGTGCTGGCTCACTGAAACAACAGTCTGCGGGTAGACATGTCACTCCATTTGGACACATTATCATGATTCGGAGCCAACCAGTCTTTGATCTTACTTGTTAGTGTGCTCAGGGGATAAGCAGCAAACCTGAAAGTCTTTGGTTTGACCCGATCAGCATTTGAGGCGAGCAGGATATCCATTAAATCACTGATGCGGTTGTGGAATATTTAAGAAATAATTCATGGGGGCTTGAATATATACTGATTTTACCACGGATTGGCCCTTTATGCCAAATATTTTACCATGAGCGATAGCGAGGGATAAAATATTGGCATAAAGGGCCAACCCATGGTAAAATCAATATATATTCAAGCCCCCATGAATTATTTCTATTCTAATAGGACAAAAATGGTATTTGAATAGCCAAAGCAAATTATGACGTTGCCGATCAGCTGATATTCCAATATATGCATATTTTACCACGGGTTTTATTATATTATCATCATATTAGAATGTGTGATATAATCTGAGCATTTAGTTATATCAGAATTAAATATTCCCTCTCCAAAATTATACATGTATATTATGGTCCATAGTTGTTTTTGTCAATGATTTTATATAATTGTGGGCCAACATTTGAAACATTTCCAGCATTGACATACTTATAGAGAATTGTATCATGATGTCGCACATCTGTTGTCAACAAAAAAACATTTGATTTTCAAGCTATTTGAATAAAATCTTGCATTAAGAATGACAAGACTTAAAAGAATGTCAGGTATTATTGAAAGGTTTCATGCAAAATGGTGAATAGAAGTTATCCATGATTTAGGAGATAACTGTATTGTATTTTAAGTTTTGCGGACGTAAATCGTCGGTTTTTATGGACGCAAATTGAGTTTACCTAGCTACGCATAGCGGAACTAGGTAAATGGATATTTACGACTGTAAAGCCAATATTTACGTCTGCAAAGCTTAAAATACAATACAGATATCTCCATTCTAGTGCACTGCTGAACATAAAAATATATTCTTGCATATCCCTGGGTCTAAAAATCACACAAATTAAAATTCCGCGAAATGTTGTTGACGACTTTGCACATTAACAACATGACATCATATGAAGACTTCCAGTTTAAAATCTTCAGATCAGACATATTTGGGCTTCGTAAGCTTCAACTTTTGATAAAATTTCACTAGAATAAGTTTGAAAGGTAGGCATTTTAATTATTTTTGTGTATTGTTGTAAATGTTACATAAAGGATATCACATTTTCAAGATGGCTGAACCCTTTTGTTATGACTGGTAGATTGATAATTTTACATAGAGTAGTAACCAATCAAATCCGATGATACAAGCAAATTTCATAAGAATTTGAACCTTACATATGTATATACTGGTACCCTGTTTGTTTGTCATCAAATTCATATCTTGTCATCCAATCAAAAGTTGTCTACAAACCTTAATTTTGTTAGATAATTTGTAAGAAAGTTTGTATTGATATTAATACCAATAATTAATTTTTAATATTCATTATGGAGGAAATACTGGCTAATCATGAGATCAGATTTTCTGTATTTTTTTTAAATGAAGCAAGCTTGATGATTTAACTTTATACAGGTTAGGGAACAGTAAACAATGTTTGCTGGATACCGATGAAGATGATGAAAAGTAGATGCTTAATTTCTATCAATTTTATTAAAATTATATCTTTAATTGCTCCCCGATACTAGGAAGAAAGGATATGGATGTGAATGGATATGAGAGACTATCTAGTTTTACACATAAACATAAATTTAAGTGTAGGAACAGCAATTTGATTGCTGACCTACGTTTCACAGTCACAGTAAGGCATTCAATAATAAGAATAACCTAAATTGAGTGGTGAAATGGCCCCTAGCTTGCTATTGAGCAGTACTTTTTACTTCTGTCCAATGTTATGTTTCGCATATCAGAAAAGGGGAAGCAATTATTAAATCTAATTTTAATCAAATTGACTTTATAGTTACCAATCAAAAAGCACATCTACATGATAACCTTAGAACTCTTTCCTTAGTGCTTCAATGCTCAACACTGCAAAACCTTGAAAAACCCAAAGTACCGAAATCTGGCCTTCTCAACATTGCAAGACCTTGAAAAACCAAAAGTACCGAAGACTGGCCGTACAGTTATAAAACTTTCGAGTACAAATTTAAGACTCCTCCTCCTAGAAAGACATCCAATCAGAACACCATAGTCAATAAATACAGCATTTTGATCAGACGATTTTGGAGTATGAGTATGAATGTTGTATTCTAAAGTTTTGTGACTGTGAGCACTTGATTCTCTATCAATTCGTTCAAATTGAGTTGTCTTTGTTTTTGTTTGACCTTTGATCTGTGAAAATGTTTTAAACATCTAATTGACATTGTTAACATCAACAACTAGTTATCTAGCAGACGTCAAGGGAATTTGTATAAAACATCAACAACTAGTTGTCTAGCAGACGTCAAGGGAATTTGTATAAAACATTAACAACTAGTTGTCTAGCAGACGTCAAGGGAATTTGTATAAAACATCAACAACTAGTTGTCTAGCAGACGTCAAGGGAATTTGTATATATCATAAATAACCAACTGTAGAACAGATTATTAGTTACACAGTGTGTTAGTGACCTAATACGATATATACGGGGTCAGTAAATTCCATATGGGGCGAGAGCGTAGCTCGAGCCTCATATTTAATTTACTGACCCCGTATATATCGTATTAGGTTATTAACACACTGTGTAACAAATATATCTTACTGATTACCTTTGAATGAGGGATTTAGATGTAACTGCATCAAAACTAATAAAGATGTAATTTTTGTGTTGTGTGTAAGTGATCAGGTGAAGTGATCCATATGTGACGTCATCTTCGTTTTGAAAGAAAAAGGGGAGATAACTCTACTACTAACCGTGTATTAAAAACTACTGACCGTGTATTGAATATACACTGTTTCCATGTGTTCACTTTAAGCCAGTGATATCCCTAGAAGTTTGTAAGAAGTCAGATATTATTAGTTACACTGTGTGTTAGTAGCTCTCGCCCCATATGGAATTTATTGACCCCGTATATATCGTATTAGGTCACTAACACACTGTGTAACGAATATATCTTACTGATTACCTTTGAAAGAGGGATTTAGATGTAACTGCATCAAAACTAATAAAGATGTAATTTTTGTGTTGTGTGTAAGTGATCAGGTGAAGTGATCCATATGTGACGTCATCTTTGTTTTGAAAGAAAAGGGGAGATAACTCTACTACTAACCGTGTATTGAATATACACGGTTTCCACATGTTCACTTTAAACCAATGATATTCCTAGAAGTTTGTAAGAAGTAAGATATATTAAAATATGCAGTTTTTAACGAAGATATTTATATTTTAACAAAGGGTCAAACCGTCATCCACAGGGTAAGACAAAAATCATAGCATGGAATATGTACTTTGTAAACAGAATAATCTCCAAGGAACATTGCTTAATTGACATTGTACTATTTCAAGTCTGCAAATTTTTCTAAAAGCACAAATTTATTTCTTGTCAGTAATTTGAATTCGCCTTACTCAAGACTTTCAAATGCAATAATTTTGTCAAAATATTATGTCTTCCTTATATTTCATGATAAAAAAGACTATTACACTTCTTGAAGCCTGCTTTGCTTTACACCTTATTTCTAGCTGCTATTTAACTTGTTTACGGTTAGAACACATTTATATGTATAGTAACCTGAAACAGTTGCTTGTTTTATTTATATGATTTGATATGAGTTTTGATAATGTTTTATGATAAGGGTAATAACAAAATTACCGAACACAGAGCAATCTTCCAAAGGGAAATTCAAAACCCACAAATCAACAAACAGACAAAATCAGTCAACAACCGGGAAACTGGAAAACCGCAATGGCCCTGACTTGGTACAGGCATTTCTAAAGAAATGGTGGATTGAATCAGATTTTACGGCGCCAACCTCTCACTTCCATTACGGTTCAAAGGTTCCAGTTGTCACTAAAACAGCATTTATAACTATACTGGAAAGTTAGGTTATGGTGTTTAACACCACTTTCAACAATATTTCAGTCAGCTTTATTGCCATATTGGTGGAGGAATCCAGAGTACCCAAAGAAAACCAGTGACCTGCCGCAAGTCACTGACAATCTGTATCACGTAATGTTGTATCCAGTACACTCCACTATGAGTGGGATTCGAACTCAGAAATTTAGTGGTGATAGGTACTGATTACATAGTTAGTTGTAAATGCAACTATCATACGAGCAGGACCAAGAGAGTCCCTTTATAATAGTTAAATGTACTACAAAGACAGAGACTAGTAAGCTTTACATTTAGACTTTTATATATAGACTATACTACAAAGACAGAGACTAGTAAGCTTTAC
>MJUT01010485.1:16670-42703 GCA_002080005.1 Gigantidas platifrons | reverse complement strand
CCTGTCAGAACTGAACAGAGGGTATCATGATGTAAATGTTTTATATTGACACTATGACTATGTTGTACTTATGTACATTGTAGTTAACATTTCTTATAATGAAATCTTTTTACCAATATTTCAATGCAGTATATTTGTGCAAATGTCAGTGACAAAAAGTTACGGAATGAGATCAGGAAACTCACTTTCAATGTAGATTAAATGGTTTGTGGATTTCTTTAACACAGATTAATACATGACCATGTCTACACCAATGAAAAAGTCAAAGTTAAAACTGATATGAAATAAATTACGTTAAAGCTCTTAATCTGTTATTAACCATATAATAATTACATTACTTCTGTTTTTCATTGAAATGTTACAGTATGATTGGTTATGCAGTTGTCACAATATGATTATAAAAGAGATGTTTTACATCCCAATAAAACTCAACCTCAACTTGCACTGCTTCCAGATTTAAAAAAATTTCCAACAGCAAATAATCTAACACAAATAAAATTCACACCGAAAAATTCAACTATAATAAATTTTGGTGTGATTTAAATGTAATCGTAAGAATTGGATTGATTTCAAGGGCGTAGCTAGAGCAAATCGAAGAATACGCATAATTTCGGCGAGGGATCAGGGGGCTGCTGGAGGCCCTCAGTGGGTCCAAGGCAAAGTCCTGGTGGGGGGTTCTGGGGGCTTGCTCCTGGATTTTACCAGATTTACATACTTCAGAACCTGTTTGCGTAAGTGTGTTTTGTTCTGCCTACAGTTCACTATCTGTGTTTTACGGTCAGGTCGTATGTGCCGGAGGTGGATATAGAAAACACACGTGTATTGAGGATATGACATATAATTAGTTATCTAGACAACATACTTAAATTAAAATGTTGAAGCGTTGACAGTCCGGTGCGTAATCTAGACATTCCAGATCTGGAATCGGATGATTTTCAATCTTGTTTAGAAATCATTTAAAACCGAAAAATGGAACGCTATCTTACTTTTAAAGTTTGATTTCATCAAAAAACGCATATATCGTTTTTAGCTGATTTTTTTATGTGTACGCAATTGCGTTTTTGCGTATAGGGAGCTACGCCCCTGGATTTATAGGCATGTAAAAGCGTGGACCGAGGTACAGATTTTGTATGAAGTGCTAGCACGCTTTATGCAAAATGTGCTTCGGTCCACGCTTTTACATGCCAATAAAACTACAAAAAGATACATTCAGTTCTTAAATATTAACATGTACATCTTCTTGAGAATCAAACTTGGAAGAGATGCTGCATTGCGTCTAAGCCAATGACTAAAGGTGTGTTGATTTGTTAAAAGTGGATGATTTTAAATACATTTTCAATTTGAACATGGATAATTTTGGCTCAGAAAAGGGCTACTACAAAATGTATAAACATTTATTTCACTGTATCCAAAAAAGAGTTTCATAACTCTGTGTGTCATTTTGATTGAAAATTTCCTGCAGAAAAACTCATAATCTTATTGACCTAGAATATTTCGTAGAATTACAAATTATAAGTACTAACTCTGTTCCAGGGTGCAGGTATGGTGTGACTAGATATCTCTTACAGGGGTAACCACTGTCACCAAGTAAAACCCCATCCAAGTCAAAACCTCTGTGTGACGCTTGTGTCTTTTAAGTAAATTTTGTCCAGGATAAAAATTTTCAGCGTCAGAATTTATACTGGATTCGTATCCAGATTCAAGAGTACATGTACTTCCTGCTGATTTTAACTCAGGAATTTCCGTCTCAATTAGTCGTAATTCACTTTGACTAACGGCTTGTTCACTAAGAGGTTCTTCTTTGGCTACTATTATAGTTGCAGTAAGTAAAAACAAAAACATAACGGTAAGTAGTGAGAAAACAGTTCTTTCTTGACTGGCCAAGATTTGATGCCCTGAAGATGAAACTATCATGATAGGAGCATGGCCAATTGGATACAAGATTAAGGAATTTTCCTGAAAACATATTTATAGACTTTCATTAGACATTACAGATTATTTTTGAAGAGTATATTTACTCAGTACATAAATAGAACATTTGACTTGGTCTTTAATCTGAAAAAAATATGAATAGTTTCAATTTAGAATGATCAATTACTGAAAAGGTGCCAAGTATAGTGAAGTATAGAAGATGGAGGAAGCCTGAGTGCCCGGAAAGAACCACCGATTATGGGCAAGCAACTGGTAAACTTTTATCACTTGTGGTTGCGAGTCGAGTGCGCCCTTTTTGTAATTTACAAAGCCGGGCGCGAACCCATGCCCCATTGGTGATAGGCTTGTATGAGTTGTTAGATCCAACGACCTAACTCATTGAGCCATAAAGTATAGGAGAAACCAAACAATGCCTGAAGATACTTAAACGTTTGTCTTGAAATAAATAAATTTCAAATATTCGACATTAACTAAAGGTGTGCAAACTATCAAGATTTTGTTTATTTTTCATCAAATATTAACAAAACTACATGTTTGTGAACTGCATCATTTTTGTCCATACACTATTGTGGCTAGTATATGCCACAGTATAGTCACCATTTATACGAAGGTATATGTGGGTCGTGGCTATTCGATTAAAACCAGTTATCCAACCTCTCCTAAAATTAGTCTACCTGCATTTTTTTTACTTAGAAAAACTTAATTAAGTGTCTTAAAGTTTCTTCGTCAATATTAAAACACTGTCGATGAGAATCGTTATCTATTTCATATAAATCACACTTTTTGAAAGAAAAAAGTTTGATGTCGTTTTTAAATGGATTTTCATTATTATTGAACCAGAAGACGTACCAATTTATAGGCATAATCTTGTTTCGGCTAGTTTTCATTTTCTGGTGAATTACGCTTTAAATTTTTTTAATCCAATTTACAATGTATTTTCTAATAAAAATGGAATCCTAAAATAACATCACGTTATTTAAACAAAAGGAAAACAAACAGTGGAGTCGGTTATATATTTCAAGGAATAAGTATCGAATGGAAAAGGGGTTAAATAACTTAATATTACAAATTACCTGTGTGATCACACACACCCTGCACATTGATAGAATGGTATCCCTTCCTATTAACAAATGCGAATTCATTGTCTCCGGGTGGTGCATGTATTCATACATTTGTGCAGTCAATTGCCCCTACTACGCCAGGAAAATGGGCAAAGTCATAAAACCCTGTTTTAATCCTGTTCCTCTCAACATCTGTAGAGGGCCAGGTGATATATATATTGTCCAGCTATATCACACAGAGCATTGGAGACATATCTTACTGCTCTCGAGACACTTGATATATGATATCCCATCGTATCGCCAAACACTCTTATCGGACTCCCCGATGCAAAGTATCTCAGTGCTAGCTTCACTTGTGTATCTGCTGGTATGGCATGAGACATAAGGATTGGTCTGCACAATTTTGACTCTATAATATTGGTAATGAATTCAACATTTTCAATAGAAAATCGAAATCTATCCTGGAATTCTCTTTCATCGAAATCTAACTTCATATGGCGATAGACTCTTTCATTCTGCTGTCGTCTGATATCAAACATTACCCGTCTTGCCATATTTAACCAATGGTTAAATATTTATCCGGCCAAAATTGAGGGGTTTAACTTTATCCATTGGATAAGTCATTTTATCCAGTGGATAAAATTTGAGCAACAAAAATTAACCGGTGGTTAAAATATATCCATTGGATAACTAGATTTAGCCAATGGATAACACTAACCAACGTTTTGAGCAACTCAGTCCGGGTCGTCATGCTTACCTGACCGAAGTCCTTGGAGTGTAGTCCCTTGACAGTACACTTGATCAGCATAAACAAAGGGGCATAAAGAGTCCATAATCAATTTAAAAAGGATATAAACTAGCCAAGTAAACAGTTAATCGCTGAAGATGTTTTAATAAATGACTTTGACTTCCGAGATGTTGATTTTAGTCAAGTACATTTTCTATATATGTATTTCAGGAAAAGCAAAATAAATTTATTACTTTTATTCTGACAAAACTAACATTACAAATAGTTACACATAGTTTCAAATATTAAGATACAAAAAACATGAGAAATAGTTTCAAAGATCAAGATACAAAAACGTAACTGCTTAACAAGCTCATTACAACAAAATTGTTGAAAAGTTTGTTCTATTCAAAAATTACAAACATAAATAACAATGAAAAAATATATAAAGTACCTGCCTCCTTTTCTTGGTCACTTTTAAATTCACAAACTAGCCTATCGTCAATATATACCAATGATGGGACACCGACAGAGCGACAATAGCTTATAGGAACCAATCCAGTAGAATGATAAATATATGCACTAGCCTTAAATCCAAACGGAAGGGAGTTATAAGCTAAAAACAAACCTGCGAATTGTATACCAAAATATTTTCTAGAATTAGGGTGTAAAAATATTTGATCGTACCGCGACTTATCATCAAGGGAGGTCATGTATGAATGTTTTTTTCCCAACATTCTGGGGACATCTTTGAGAGTATCTAAAGTGAAGGGATGGTCCTAATCCACAAATTCAGATATCGTTCATCATGGCACATACGCGGCTTTGATGGTTCTATTGTAATAGGCAATACAAGAAAAGAGGAACCAAAACCAGGACCGACCTGCAAATCCATAACCGGGCACAGGGAACCCTGATTTGAGGATACGCCTTTATCCATATTGGCAACATTGTCCTTACTACCTGCAGGTTCTTCATACTTTTTAGACTTGGCCCAATCTGCTGCCAGAGCAGAAATCGTTTTGTCCTCTTGGGAGCCAAAAAGCTTTAACACTAGTCCACAACAATCAGTATTGTCCTCAAATTTCTTACATATAGACTATGATTTTGAAAACATTACAGAGTCTTTATAGTTTGTCTTGTTAGCTGCATCAACCAGCATCTCTATCCCTGCCAGCAATACACTGGGTGTGGTTAGCTTAGGACGAGTGGCGGAAGTACGGACGTATGAAAGAGCTTCATCTACCTGCATTTCCTTGGATCCATTTTTCAGATTATCCAAATCAGTTCTATAGCCTGTAACTGTCGATTTGTATCTTCCTGAGCACCACTGACACCTCCAGAAACATTTCCATCTGAAGAAAATAATAAAAAATGTTAACACAATTTAAATACATAGACACACCAATGATGCATTACAGGGATCAATCTATCAGAAAGAAAAGGGGCCATGACAAAAATTAACTTTTGATCTTTGCACGTTGCTTGTCCAACCTGCTGCAAACGTAAAATCGAGATCGCTGGTTCAAGCATAAGCCTGACCAACTCGTATAAAATAACAATCAAATAAATTCACGGACATGCATAACATAAATATTCAAAATCGAGCAACTGTTTGTATATTCCCTTAAACTACCCTTACCAAAAACATTAAACTGGTCAGTATAAATTAAGTGATGCCAAAATCTTACCTGTTAGCTTTTCAAACTCCGTGATCAAAGCGGCCTTCGAATAACTTTCAAGGGGTTCCTCTTTCTTCAAACGAGGGAACTCATTAATATGAACATCTGGGTCCACTGCTTTTACCCTCATAATAACTGGGATTACACTTTTGCCCACTAACGAACAACTGGTCTTCAAAACTTGCGTCTGCAACGTCGCCATTCCTAAAATAAAAAACGCAACTAAAAATCGTGCAACACGTGCCAATAAAAGTATTGACGGAATTTTAAATTTCAAATAGACACAATATTTAAATAAAACCGAATCCTTAAAACAATAAAATCTAATCGAAATGAAAACCCTCAAACTAACAGATGAAATTAACTTCACTACACTACTTTAATCGTATTTTAAGCGCCACTACAGATAAATTTACATTAAACCATAAAAATTAAATCTACAGTGCATGTTATAAATGTCGCAACCAAATGCAGACAAACCCACACACATCGACTATAATTTATACACTCCATATCCATAGCGCCGCAACCTATGCAAGCGCTATTACATTCAACACAATTTTCGAAATCATCCAATTCATCGTAACCTATGCAGACGCAAAATAAAACTCTCAATATTTACAATCAACAGCCGAACCTATTCGCTGTTCAAAATTCATTAAATAAATCTTAAAAACCATTAAAATCTTTAAACAATTAACTTACTTTTACAAAATGTAAACCTTCCACATACAACTCACTGTCCACGTGTGTCACTTCCTAAGAGCAGGATAAATCCGTGCTGCTCGGTAGCAACGGCCAAACTGAAAGGTATTGGTCAAATCTCGCGAAACTCACTTATAATATGATTTGAACTTCATTGACTTGAGCTGCATCTTCTGCTTTGGCATTTCCAGAATCTGTATCAGATACGTTGTCTCCATCCTCAAAAGACGATGATCCACAGAAAGGGACACTTCACTTGCAAATGGATTCTGATTCGGATTGTATTGATTTTATTTATGCATATCTACCATATTGATTATATATGAAGTGTTCAATAAGTGACGTCACACATGTTTTTACTAAGAACCGGAGGTGATTGGAATCTATTATCGGAAATCTTCGGGGACAGGTGCAAATGTGATTTTCAAATCATTATATCTCCGTAATGCATTGGAATTTTTTCATCGGGTTTTCGATATTAGATTTGATGTAATATAAAGTTTATGTTCCGAAAAATAAATTTTAGGTTATATTGGTACTTTAAGCACCATAACCCTAACCCTATTTGGGAGTGGATTAAAAAAAAATAGAAATCAACAGAAAAGAACAAGTCTTCCTGGGAAAGTGAATGACCTTGATGATAAATGACAATCAAAATGTTAGTTTCTCTTAACACACCATATAAATTGTGCTGATATATAACTGCTTGTATATTTTTCCATTAACAGATTTTTGGTAAATATGTATTAGAAAAAATAGACAATTAAATTGGTTATCCCTTCGTTCATTCTGTCAACAATTTTTTTATGATCTGATATTAAAAATATTGAAATTATGATAACTATATTTATGTTTTGTAGAACCAGTCAAGCCAGTTACGGAATATGTTTCCAGTTTTAAGGGATTCTTCGATGTTTATCCAAGTTGTAAGAGAATTACACACAAACTTGCAAGATTGTTCGACAAATATGAATTTGATAGCGAGCATCGCAAGATGCGAGCTAAACAGCAACATGTGTGTAAGGAGATGAATCAATATACTAACAATACCAACCGGAAGTGGATTCTAAGTTTCAGCATAAAATGGACAATCGAAGCGAATGACCGGAAATAGCCTATTAATTAGAATAAAAAATAACTATCCAGTTTAAAAATAACAAAACAAAACAAAACAAAAATAGGAATCCGTACAGCTTCTTTAGATGAAACGATTAATTTATTTAAAAAATTTACAATCGCTAGACCTTCTTGTTTCGCCCCTAAAAAGGCTGTCGTCACACGATTTCTAGAGTTTACGTCACACAAGTATTGTTACGTCACGTCATTCATTCATGATCGCTGTCACTATCAGAGTAAACAATCATTGCCCTGCGTTTCTCAAGTTGGTGGCGATTTACAGTTGGTTGCCAAATAATTGTTTTTGTATTGAACGGTGCAGTTCCCAGCAATGTGAAAAGAATGTCTTTAATATTTAAAATTAGTAAGATAAATCTTGAGTACGTTGCAATTTTCCTGACGGAGATTCCGCAATGTTTACAAAGACGTCCCTGAGGTTTTCTCGCATTCCTAACCTATGACGTTACGAAAGTTAGTTCCGACTAAAGTGCATCTTGTATCACATAGGTTATATAGATCTATTAACAAAATAGATGTGTTTCTATAGAATACATACTTAAGGTTAGATAAATGATCATTACAGAGTGAAGTACGGGAAACTGCCTTTTAATTTGAATAAAAAATAACTATCCAGTTTAAAAATACTCCTCCCCCCCCCCAAAAAAAAAATAGAAAGGAAACCGTACAGCTTCTTTACATGAAACGATTAATTTATTTAAAAAATGGACAATCGTTATACCTTCATGTTTCGCCCTCTAAATCTGTCGTCACACGATTTTGTTGACCATGTCCCTCATGGTTTCAAAACAAAGAAAAAAAAGGAATATAAAGATGATTTTTTTTAAACAATATTGATTCAATTGCCATGCAACCCGTTTAAATACATTTTTGTACACATGAGACAGACAAAAACATTCAAAGTCTTGTCGTTTGTGTGATGCAAAAATATCGTTTGCTATGATCTAGCTTTATAAGACACAATGACGAAAAGAGCGGAAAAAAAATATAAAAGAAAACTGCTTTAAATCAGCGAAAGCTTTAAACGTAATTGCTATCTTAACAGCATATCTATGATTTTCTCTTTAATTCTAAATCTACCTATCAAGCGCCCTTCCGTGCAAAAGACGTTGCATTTTTCTGCGATACGCCTAGTTTGCATTTATAGGCCTACAAATCGACATATATGGCCATTTATGGAGTACTACAAACGGTTTAAGTTAACTTATATTGTATAGGCAGTAAACGAGTAGAACATGGACACAAATTATAAGAGCGATTATCACCCTTTTCATTTTTTTTTACCAAAAAAGAACATATTTCGGACATAACATGATATCAAAGTTTGAAATATATAAGCAGGGGCTCCTAAATGCCCCTAAAATATGGTATGTGCCACCATAATTACTGATATTCCTAATAATACTGAAGTTAATACAATTTTGAGTGTGGGTTACCAAACCTAACGTTAAATCTAGCTGCAGAACCGTAGCTCTTTATCATGGTCCTTTGTTTTGTCCACAAAAATAACAAAATATCCAAAGGACTTATAGGAGCTATGGACCATCAGCTACGTTAAACCTAGCTGCAGAACCGTAGATATTTAGGTCCTTTTTGTTTTTTTCGGGGTCCACCCTATCAGAAAATTCCACAAGTACCTAAAGAGCTATGGTTCCGCAGCTACATTAAATCATGATCTTAAATATATTTAGGATGGACAGGTTGAGGTTAGGACATGAAAGACCCACTGACTCAGACTGTTGTCTAATATGTACATGTCTTTCTGTAAGAAATTTTGAAAACGCAATCAATAAATCATACACACGTACAACCGCACTGTATCTTCTTCTTCTTCTTCTTCTTCCAGTGTAGAACAGGAGACGTCGCCGACTGTTTTAAGTTCTGCGGGACTAGGCATGCCAAGCACACACAGCGGATGCCCCCAAGACTATGTACAACTAAACACTTCACTATGATACAGTTAAAACTATTTACACTGCTTGGCGTGGCTAACCTGTTGTTGGAGTTTAGGTCTGAACTCCTCTATGGAGCTGGCCCCAACTGTGGTGTCTTGTATAGGTGGTTCCATTCTCGTGCTGTTCTTTGGAAGCAGTTTCTGAGTGTCATAATTGGACCTCTCCTGGAAGAACCTATGTTGACCTCTGGTTCTGCTGTCACCAGGTCTGAGGTATAAGTCTCGGTCGATGTCCACGAGTTGATGCTGGATCTTATATATCATAACGAGTCTGCTTATCCTCCTACGTTGTTCTAAAGTCTGCCACTCAAGTGATGTTAACATGCTTGTCACGCATATTTGTGTTCTGCTGGTGTAATCATTTATGACGAAGCGGGCAGCTCTTCTTTGTACATTTTCTAATGTCTGTATCAGGGTTTAGGTGGTGGGATCACAAACCATTGCTGCGTATTCCAGGGTTGGTCGTAGGATCGTGAGGTAGCTGGTTTCTCTTACTTGTTTCATTTTGATCAACTGCCGATTGGTCCGATCAAAATTGTATGTTTACAACAAGAGAAGTGGATCAGTAAGACATTCGATATTTTATGCCTTTTCTGTCGGAGTTATGAATTGATTCGTGCGTGAAAAGGATGATTATATGTTTCTTTATGAAAGCTATTATTTGTTTTCTTATATCATTGACATTTCGGTGGACTTTGAACCACATGTTTACAAATAATCATGTCAAAATTTAACGTTATGAACTTTCATTATTTATTTTACAAAACATGTACATAAACACATACGAGCAACACGACCCACAGGGCCTGTGCACAACCATCGGATGAAAATGATACTTTCTTAAATGATAGGCGTTTGATTCTTCACAGTCACTTGAAGTTTCAAAAAAAAAATAAGAAAAAAATGTTTTTCGTATTTTTTTTATTTTTGAAACTTCAAGAGACTGTGCACTCATAATCATAGACTAGTAAAATACATGTACATGTCTATGCGTAGATGCGATGCTCGCCTGTAGGCTGTGCCAATTCCATATTAAAGAGGAAACACGCCGTCTTACTATCAGTTTTAAGGAATCAACAGAGAGACTACGAACTGCAGTTGAGAATTCCCTATGTGATGTAGAGATTATTATAAGAAAGAAAGTATCCGAATTTAGAATCGGGAAAGCATCTGTGACGTCACAAGAATATCTGCCCTTTGACCCCATGAAACCGATGACATGGGGTGAAGTTGGAGGAACTAACGGGAAGTGGCGGGAACACAAGAAGGACAACTATGATGGCCTAAATGCATTAGGGATGGTACAAACCTTAGTACATCATTATATGGTACATGAACCTGACGGAAGACTAAGAAACAAATCAATTGATATAGGAAATTGTTCAGAGGGAAAAAGAGGAGACAAAGGATGCATTATATACGTAGCATACAAGCTAGAATCCGGGGACATTTTTGAAGTAAGTGTTTTGCTATTTGGCTATTTGAATAAAAGCCTGGAAAATGTGTTGTTTTCGGCTTTTAATGACAGGTGCTCATAGAACGAGAATTACCACCAACTTACATGTGTCGACCCTATGTGGAGATTTTAAGTATATATATGGTAGACACGTGTAAGTTGCTGTTAACATAAGATTGAATGAATATGGAAACGAACAAGTTAATACCCCTGTAGACCACATTTCTAGCTCACTTTGCCAAAGTCAATGTGAGCTTTTGTCATCACTTGGCCTCCGTCGTCTGTCGTCCGTTAACTTTTCACATTTTAATCTTCTCCTCTGAAACCCCTTAGCCAAATGAACTGAAACTTGGTAGGAAGCATCTATAGAAGGTCCTCTCTAGAGATTGCACATTTTGTCCCGATCCATCAACAAACATGGCCGCCACAGGCGTTTATTGTTTCTGATTGGCCGATTTGAAAAAAAATTTCTCCTCTGAAACCGCTTGGCCGAATGAACCATAACTTGGTAGGAAACATCTATGGAAGATCCTCTATAACGATTGCTCATTTGCCATCACTTGGTGTCCGTCGCCTGTCATCCATTTCCTTTTCACATTTTAATCTTCTCCTCTGAAAAGCCTCAGCCAAATGAACTGAAACTTGGTAGGAAGCATGTATGGAAGGTCCTCTCTAAAGAGTGCACATTTTGTTATAATCCATTACCAAACATGGCCGCCACATGCAATTCTTGTTTCTGATTGGCCGATTTTTTAAAATCTTCTCCTCTGAAACCGCTTAGCCAAATGAACCGAA
This sequence comes from Gigantidas platifrons, assembly GCA_002080005.1. Lineage (NCBI taxonomy): Eukaryota > Metazoa > Mollusca > Bivalvia > Mytilida > Modiolidae > Gigantidas > Gigantidas platifrons. The sequence goes on along the minus strand of MJUT01010485.1, from coordinate 31,257 downwards.
AATTGGTAGGAAGCATCTATGAAATATCCTCTATGAAGATTGCTCATTTCGTCCCGATCGGTTAGCAAACATGGCTACCACGGAAACTTGGTAGGAAGCATCTATGGAATTTCCTCTATGAAGATTGCTCATTTCGTCCCGATCAGTTAGAAAACGTGGCCATCACATGCAATTCTTGTTTTTGATTGGTCGATTTCTAAAAAAAATTCTCCTTTGAAAGTACTTAGCCATATGAAGCGAAACTTGTTAGGAAGCATCTACATGTATAGAATGTTCTGTATTAAGTTTCCGCAAAGCAGAATGAAAGGTGAGCGACACAGGCTCAGCCCACTGAACCTCTAGTTAAGAACCCAAACAACGTTGGGAGACTTATTGTCTTTGCTCCGTTTCTTATTATAATAATAATAATATAAACATACTACCCTTGGATGAAGGTGTTAGGGTAGATTAACACACGAGGGAAAAATTATTACCTGAGACGAAGTCGAGGGTGATAATTTGTTCACAGAGTGTATTAATCACTCTAACACCTTCATCCAAGGGCAGTATGTTTTTTATTATACTGAATGCCTAATTATTCAAGTGTGCATTATGTTATTAGAAGGACAATTGCTAAAAAAAAAGTCATAAATTAAGATAGTTTATTTACATTAATAACAACAAAACATCAAATAGCAACAAATTTAACAAGATAATAACAATGTAAAGTAATATAAAATGTTAATTGTATAATTTGATAAATATTATCACGTTTGCTTCTTTATTATTAAAATACATGTCTTAAAATTTTGAAATTTTGTGAAAACTTTGAAATTTTTTAAATTTCTTGAAAATTTTATCATTTTGATTTTTTTTGAAAATTTTGAAATCTTATGAAAATTTTCAGTTTTTTTGAAATTTTTTGAATTTTTTGAAATTTTGAAAAAAAAAATTGAAATTTTGAAAAAGTTTTGAAAATTTTATCATTTTGAAATTTTTTGAAAATTTTGAAATCTTATGAACTTCAAAACAAATTTTTTTTTTCTTAATTTTAGAATTTTGAAAATCGGTAAACTTCGGGTGTTAATTTTTCCGGATCGGCAAACTTCGGGTTCAGCGGGTGTTAATTTTAGGCATTAACACCCGTTGCTAATATTATCACATGTTGCTAGGGATAGGCGGGGCTTATGAAAAGGTTAGTGAAAATTAACAAATGCCGTTTGTCCAATGAAATGAATGGATAATGTAAGAAATTTGAATAAAGTATAATAATAATAATAATAATTATTATTATTATTCTCCTTTTTCCTTTCTTTCTTTCTTTCGTGGACCATGAACTTGTTCACGGCAGATCTCAGGAACTACTAAACAGAATTTCATGAAACTTCGTGGAGTTATAGATATGTCTCTAGTTGGTCCTAAAGTTTTCAGCTGTGTGGTAAAGGGGGTCAAAGTCATATTTTGGGGGGTTCAAATGGGGTGGGGTTTACTATGGAATCCTATGGGAAAGTTGAAATTTCGTACATTAATATTGATAACTTCTAAATGGATAATGATAGAGACATAACATTTGACACACTAATAGGTCACCATTAGAGGAGCAATTCTGCGTTTCAAAATTTTCAAGATGTCTGCCATTTTCAATATGGCTGCCAAAACACGGCATAAAAAATTGGCGGTAAAAATTCAACATTGTCCGATATCATCAAAATTTGATATGTGGGTAGATAATGAAGTCCCGAATTGATTCCCGACATTGAACAATTTCTACCGATCGCCATTTTCAAAATGGCCGCCACAATACCGCAAAAATTCAACATTGTCCAATATCATCACAATTTGATATGTGGGTAGATAATGATGTCCTCAATTGATTCCCGACCTTGAAAAATTTCTACCGGTCACCATTTTCAAATGGCCACCACAATACCGCACAAATTCAACATTGTCCGATTTCAACGATATTTCATATGTGAATAGATTATGATGTCCCGAATATATTCGCGACATCGAAAAATTTCTACCGGTCGCCATTTTCAAATTGGCCGCCACAATACTGCACAAATTCAACATTATTCGATTTCAACGAAATTTCATATGTAGGTAGATTATGATGTCCGGAATTGATTTTCAAAATGGCCGCCACAATACCGCAAAAAATCAAGCTCAGAATTTGTCACAATGCAAAGTGTTCATTTAAACCTGTTGTCTGTGGCCGGTTTGGGAGACTTCATAATCGTTAGATTATAATAATATCTTGTTATTACATGTAATTAAAGTTTGATATTTAAATTGTCGATTTCCATGTGTTGTACTAAAGTTAAAGACGCAAAAAATAGTATAAATTCAGCCTTTTCTACCTACCCGTGTGCTTATGCCGTGGGGTTCAAAAGTTTGTATAACGTTTCATACACATGACCGCTTTGATGTTCAACATTGGATTATCTATATCTGGTACATGTATAAAAATAAAATAATTCGGCATATCCTTTGAAAATAACCCATTTTTATAAGAGATAAACGTTCTCGAAAATGTAGTATTTTTGTGCCTAAAAATAGCATGTTTTAACTATTATGCACATCACTGCACGGGATTAATCGTAAAAGATGTCAAATAATCACGAAAACATCATGCTCGATTCAATCGCTACATTTAAATATTTTTACAACAAAATGCGTTTTTTTACAGAATCCAACCACTAAACTGAATATTTCGGGATTTTCAAGTTATAACCGAAACGGTTTCATATTGCAAATAATTGCTTATATCAAGATTCTTCTACACTAACCATCATGTGATTTTATTTCGCTTTCTGTAGTTTTTGTGTCAATTTGTTGGTTTTGTACAACACATATTTTCATTTTGTCAATCTAGATAACATGATCAGTTCATTGTCGACAGAATGTAATCAAGTAGTGGATTATTTTGGTTTGGGTCTGTTTGACTTTGCTTTAGTTGTGGTGCTTTTGATTTGTATTTTCTCACTAATCACAACATTTATCTATTATGCTATATATAGCTAGCTGTCAGCTATGTATATCAGCTGATATTTGTATTATAATTATTATGCAGAATGTTTTTTGGAACCTTTTAAATGTTCACAACCTTCCTATTGGCTATATATGTTAGAGGGGCCGTCGTGGTCGTGATTGTATGGTAGTTGGATTTACAACTACCTATGCAATCAGTACCTATTGTTGTGAGTTCGATTCCCTCTCAGCTGGCGAGGTGTCTTCGATACAACATTAAGTTTGTCAGTGACTTGCAGCAGGTCAGTGGTTTTTTCCAGGCACTCCGGTTTCCTCCACCAATAAAACTGGTCACCAGGATATAAATGTTGTCAGTGATTTGAGGCAGATCGGTGGTTTTCTCTTCCTCCACCGATAAAACTGACCCCAACGATATAACTGAAATGTTGTTGAAAGTGGCGTTTAACACCATACCCTACCCAACCCCTTATATATTTTTAGAAAGAATAAGACAGTTTCATCTCTGTAATTCCGACAGGTGATGACACTATAGTTTAATCCTAATACAGTTAAGCGGTCCATTAATGATTCAAGAATTGTTACTATATTCTGTTTAACTAGCACATATTCCAATATTTTTTTCTGATATCTCTCATGTTTTTCCAAAATGTCTTGTTAGGCTAATTACTTACAATTCGTCACATATTTTTTATGGGTCCATAAATCTAGTTAAACTCCGTCACTTTTTTTGAAGTGCTTGTACCATGCCAGAAAATTGAGTGGTCATGTAATTTGTGTGTTAATGGTATTGATTTTGCCTCTCTCTACGCTTTTTCTATAGGATTTTGGAAATGTTCTGAGAGTGTGGTATTTTTATATCACCATATATCTTCCCGTTCTTTTTCTGACATACTTCAAAAACATGTTAGACACCTACATATCACTCAGGCAAGGTATACTCCACACAACATTATATGTTAGTTTGTCAGTGAGTGACTTGCGGCAGGTCGGTGGTTTTCTCCGGTTTCCACCACCAATAAAACTGCCTGCCAAATTATAGCTGAAATATTGTTGAAAGTGGCGTTAAGGTCCATAGCTACTCCTAAGAGTCATTTACCTAGTCACTATATCTACTAGCCAACTGTATTTGTTTTTCTAGGTAGACGGTTTGGTCATCAAGGAAGAAGAACAAGGTATGAAGATAAAAATATTAGTATATCTGTTTTAGCGAATAATAACAAGGGAACGATATACTCTCTGTCTCGATAGTTGAGTTTATAAGCTACTGCAAAAAACGTCAGTGAAAACCGCAGGACATTCAAGAAAAGATAATCCAGTGACACAAGAAACATTGAGCACAAGAAACAAAAAAACTAAAAACATGAGCAACACGGACCCCATAAAAAATTCAGGATTGAAACCAAGTGCTTGCGAAGGGTAAGCAGTTCCTATTTTATATACGACACCCGCCAGGTTACGCATAGCCAAGTCTGATAAGTGTCCTGTCGGAGATATTGGACATAACTCTACCCATAAGACAAAAGTTCCATTGTCACTCGAGGAATTGATATTTCGTAATGGTCAACCAATTCGTGATGACGACCGTAATATTGTATAGCGAAGACTTCAACATAGGAGCAATATAGTCTTGTTTGAGTACTTTTGTGTCAGCAGCAGAGCTTTGTACAGACAATCACTATACTGAGCACAAACCAGAGACTAATGTGAGTTGTGAAATGTAATATTCATGCACTTGTGCATGCTGGAATATTGCTACTAATGAACGGGAAATTGACTTAGGCTATTGGAAAAGCGATGTCATTACGTTTGTCGTAGAGTTTTGTTTTTAATCTACATCGGTTGTGGATTTCAATGAGAAGGTCAAGATAAAAACAGGCTGAGTGTCAGTAGTATCATTTATTTCATGATCATTTTAGATAGATGAGATAATCATCGAATCGAGAATTGTTCAGTGACAGAACATCAGCTTTAAGATGGAATCAAATGTTAATGCAAATTTATACTTGAGAATCCATGGGAGCAAGTCTGTTTTCATAGGCCTATAGAAACAAATCAGCGTTTAGTGGAGCACAATTACTACCTGTTAAAATTACAGTAGTCTATTGAAACACAAGTCCACACTTAGTGGAGCACAATTACTACCTGTTAAAATTACAGTAGTCTATTGAAACACAAGTCCACACTTAGTGGAGCACAATTACTACCTATTAGAATTACAGTAGTCTGTTGAAACAGAAGTCCACACTTAGTGGAGCACAATTATTACCTATTAGAATTACAGTAGTCTGTTGAAACACTAGTCCACACTTAGTGGAGCAGAATTACTACCTATGAGAATTACAGTAGTCTGTTGAAACACTAATCCACACTTAGTGGAGCACAATTACTACCTATTAGAATTACAGTAGTCTGTTGAAACACTAATCCACACTTAGTGGAGCACAATTACTACCTATTAGAATTACAGTAGTCTGTTGAAACACTAGTCCACACTGTACTGTTTGTCCTTTGATTTATGACCCCTTTGATATTTTCAAGCTTTTCTTACAACACAATATGTTTAAGATAAATAGAAATATACTGTGATACTGATAACGTTTTATGCTTGAAAGAAAAAATAAGATTTGGGTCAGACTAAATTCTTGAAAATGGATACTAAGCTGTACAAAATGGCCAAAAATATATGGTTGACATTGTTACTACTAATTCTAGTGTCATATCAATTAGATGTGAAGACGGCAACAACTGAATTTCTGAAGATAAAATTGGAAGAAGATGGATTACATTTTCGTGGTAGTATTCCAGATGACGGAAATTCTTTTTTCAAAGCTTGCAGTGATCAGTTACAGCGTCTAGAGATTCATGGCCACACTCATACTGAGTTAAGACAAATGGTTATCCGGACTTTGAAGTTTTGTTCAGAGGTTAGTATTATAACACTATTCTTCATTATCTATATGGATTAGTACATTCTCAGGACAGTGACATTACGTGATAGTTTATTAAAAGGTCACATGTGTTTAAAGACTGTTTCATTGTACCAAAGGTGAACTGTTAATGCAGGTTTGATTCTAGATATTTTTACATAAGGCAGCAAACATATATAAACACATACATATGTCATTAACCATACATAAGCACATACATTGTCATTAAACATCATACACCCATACATACGTCATTGAACATATGCAAACACATACATGTGACATTGAACATATATAAACGTATACATGTCATTAAGCATATATACACACATATGTCAGTAAACATATATACACACTTACATATGTCATTAAACATACATAAACACGGCTTTGTAAATTACAAAAAAGGGTCACTCGACTCACAGCCGCAAGTGATAAAGTTTACTAGTTGCTTGCCCATGGTGGGTGGTTCTCTCCGGGTACTCCAGCTTCCTCCATCACTAAAACTGGTCGCCATGATATAGCTGAAATATTATTGAAAGTGGCGTTAAACACCAAACATCCAATCATTACATAAATGCATACATATGTCATTAAACATATAGAAACACATACATATGTCATTAAACATATATAAGCACATACATATGTCATTAAGCATACTTAAACACATGCATATGTAATTAAGCATATCAAAACACATATATATAGTATTACACATATATACACTTATACATATGTCCCTAACCATATATATATGCATACATATGTAATAAAACATATATAAATGCATCATTAAACATATATAAATGTATACATGTGTTATTAAAGATATATAAACACATACATATGTCAATAAACATATATAAACACATGTGTATGTCATTAAGCATGTATAAATGCATAAATATGGCATTAAATATACATAAATGCATACATATGTCATTTAACATAAATAAACACATCCATATGTCATTAAGCATATATACACACATGCATATGTCAATAAACATATATACATGCATACATATGTCATTAAAAATGTATAAACGCATATGTAACATTTTATTTTTTCCTCCATAATATTTTTTCTGGCGGATTATTTTTAATATAAAATATTATCCTTGGACAATATTTCAATATTAAATTTCTTCCAATGCTATTATATATTTTTCAGATGAGGTTGAAGAAATTTAATATCAAAATATATCCGTGGATAACATTGCACATTATAACTTTTCAACCGGAAAAAAATATTATAGAAGAAATAATCTGATTTTAAAAGTTACTAATTTTCTCAATTAATTAATTAACATTGCTGCAAATAAATATGTACTTAATACTGGTGAAATACTTCTTTATTACTGCAGTATGAATAAATTTTTAATATTTAAACTTACACGACGGTTTGAAGATTACTCAATCTGTCATTTAAATTGACAGTGTTCTGGCTATAATTTTATTCATGAAATATTTTCCGGATGTGTCACACAGGCACTTGTCTCTGTAAAAAATGTACCAATATCATATCACATATTAAGTCTTAATATATGATATTGGTACATTTTTTTACAGAGACCTGTGCCTGTCATGTGTCAAGTGATTTATTAATCAGTGTTGGAAATAATATTACATACAAAATGTACCATAGTATAAAATATTATCCGGATTAGCTTATTTGATGGGTCGGGTGATTTATCAATGAGCATTGGAAATAATATTATAGATGCGTCTCATGATTTAATAATCAGCGTCGGGTATAATATTACATACCTTAGTATAAAATATTATTATACTTTATGCAAATTTCTTACATTATCCATTCATTTCATTGGACAAGCGGCATTTGTTCATTTTCAATAACCTTTCATAAGCCCCGCCCATCACTAGCAACGTGTGATAATATTAGCAACGGGAGTTAATGCCTAAAATTAACACCCGCTGACCCCGAAGTTTACCGATCCAGATAAATTAACACCCGCTCTGGCCGAGGTTTACCAATTCTTATTTCCTCATCATTTCCATGATCACCAGACGACAACAAACCGTCAAATGCTCTTCATGGAGTTTGTTGACATTACGGAAGATAATATCTTTGAATTAATGAAATAAATTGAAGCGTACACGAAGCCAAATGACGCCTGATATTGACGTTTTAAACTGGAAGTCTTCATATGACGTCATGTTGTTAATGTTCCAAATTCGTCAACAACATTTTGCGAAATTTTAATTCGTGCGATTTTTAGAGCATGAATATGCAAGAATGATATATTTTTATTTACATAATTGAATTTAAGAATCATAAGTATTCAACGCGATTAAAATTTAATGCCAAACATTTCAAACAACAACTGCACTGTAAATTTTTATTTTTTTTCAAAATGAGAAAGAATACATTGGCTTGAAAATTATTTATGCAATTGTCAGAATATAGAAGCAAACATGTGATAATATTTATCAAAATATACTATTAACATTTTACATTAATTGTTATAAACATTAGGTTATTATCTTGCTAAATTTGATGTTTTGTTGTTGATAATGTAAGTAAACTATCTTAATTTATGACTTTTTATTTTTTTAACAATTGTCCCAATAACATAATGCACACTTGAATTGTTAGGCATTCAGTATGATAAAAAAATACTGCCCTTGGTGATATTTTTTCCCTCGTATGTTAATCTACCCTAACACCTTCATCCAAGGGCAGTATGTTTATATTATCCGGATTATCTCATTTGATAGTTCAGGAGATTTATCATTAATTGTAGGAAATAATTTTACAGATACGTCTCGTGATTTAATAATCAACTACGGAAATAATATATGTAACTGTTTATTGTATACTATATATCTATATATATATTTATATAATAAAAATTAGAATTAAAACATAAATCTGGAACTTCAATCTCATTTTATACAGCACTATATAAAATGTGATTGAAGTTCCAGAATTCTGTTTTAATTCTAATTTTTATTATATTCATCAATCGCACGGCTATATTCACATTTTACATATATTTATATATATAGCTAGGATACTTTTTCATAGCAATGGAAAATATTTTATTATAAAATATGTACCGTAACATAAAATTTAATATTAAATTCTTTCCACCAGATAAAATTTCAACCGGAAAAATTATGTCTTACACATACATATGTTATTAAACATATATAAATGTATAAATATGTTATTACACATATAAAAACATACATATGTCATTAAACATATATAAATGCATGCATATGTCATTAATCATATATAAATGCATACATATGTCATTAAACATATATAAACACATACATGTTTCATTAAGATATATCCATGCATACATATGTCATTAAACATATATAAACGGATACATATGTCATTAAACATGCATAAACGCATACATATGACATTAAGCATACAAACAAAACTATTTTCTATCAAATAGTTTAATTTTGTTAATGAAATTGATGATTTACAAGAATGAAGCAATTTAAAATCGATTGCTGAAAATTTGTTTAAAATGTCAGTATGGGCACGTGGTATTCGGGTCACCATCTTGGATTTGTCTCTCCACATTGCAGTAGTTCAACACACAGTGATACCAGAAATACTTTGTAATCAATAGACTATTAAAAAAATTTAAGCCGAACACAAATCTCAACATTATCATAGAAAAACACAGTGAAATAATAAAAATCACACGAATTTTAGCTCAAATGAAAGGTGAGGTTTTGCCATCACTTGGCGTCCATCATCTGTCGTCCGTCCGTATGTCATGCAAGGCAGCGTCCCGAGAGAATTGACTTGATCGTTTGTTGTATCTATGAAATAATCTGGCTCCACTAGTATATCTATTAGTTAGAAATGAATGTGATTAGATCGTAATGTTCTTGTTATGATTGCTTCAATTTTCTATTGCTATTGGAGATGTATTGATCAAAATCAGATCTCTCCCTTGCTCCCAATTACTGATATGTTATGGAGTGGGAGATCCGAGGAAGTCCACATTACGGTCCACACTTGTCTGACCTTATGTCATGAATATACAGTCAAACCTGCCCAGGCGGTCACCTCTATTAAGCAGTCACATGTATTAAAGGGTCACCTTTTTCTTGTTCTGTAATAGAAAATTCATATTGAACCTCTTTAAGGGGTCACCTGTCTTATAAAGCCACTTTTTGTTGGTCCCAAAGGTGAACTCTTAATACAGGTTTGACTGTACAATGATTGATCGATAAATATGTTTTTCGGCCAAGCGGATTGCACGTATCATGCTAAACAGTTTAAAAACATTTTCATATTGTCGCAATCTTCATTTTCATTGGCTTGTACATAAGGGCATTCGTATGTGACTCGCAATGGGGTTCCCTAAGACCTCCCACACCACAACATATCAATAAAGGGGAGCAAGTGGGAGATTAAGTGATTAACGATGTTTTTAAACGATCGAGCGTTAGTGAGATATCTTTTAATGCTAGCGCTCGTGTAAACCGGAAAACACTGCTTTACACAACATGTGTCGCAACCTTCCGCCCAGACAAAACTATAGTCCATATAGAGTCAATTGTAAGAGGGCGAGTAACTAAATATCAGAAAGAGCATGCATGCAACATTCATATATTATAAATCCCCCTCAATATAGGGTACTTGTATGCACGTTTGCTCATCTATCAGTATTTCTTTGTTGCAACGCGGATTTTGCGGATGGATATTTCAATATCTAGAAATTGATATTGTGTTTGCAGCGCCCGCCCTTGTCCGAGTGACGCCCTGCCCTTTTTCTCTATTTGTAACAGCGCTCTGCCCTTTGTGACTAACGTGGATGTCTTTTTCGTAAACACAAGTTCCCTTTTTATATGTGTTTTCAATTTTTGTCGCTTATATGTCGCCAGTTTGGTTCACGTTTCGAACAACTGTTTCATGTTTACATTGTAGCGCCCCCTATCTGATTTGAATATGTCAAGGTTAAATTTAGAACATTAACTAATGTAACGTATATCGATCGATTTTCTTATTAGATTTCACGGTAATTATAAAAAATTGAACTTTGAAATTCATATTATTCACAATTCCTTCCCGGAAAAGACGTTTGAAAGAAAGTGGCAAAGGAAAACAAAAGTTTGACATCGTATTGTTCAACTTCGTAAGTCGATATAAAAAATGAGTTATTTCCCTTTGTTATACATTTGTACTTGAAACAAACCAAAATTAACATAATCTAATGTGCCATTTACATTATTTTATTATCAAAATACATAAAACCACTTAAGTTTAATCTGAAATAAAAACCTGTCTACTTAAACTGAAACAAAGACAATATTTAGCAACAACCAGTTCTATACATTACCTGTAGTAATAACACACATGCGTAAATAGACATCCAGTACAATACGGATATTTTGAAAAACTTTCCAACATTGGTATAAAAAAAAATTAAGGTCAATTATATCAAATTTTTGAAATATAAAAAAAAATTATATCAAATTTTGTTCTACTTTGGATTGAAGTTCATATTCCTCTAGACAGCAATCTTTATTTTTTGAAGTAAATGAACCACAGATTATCCCATTAAATAGAAAATTAACTGATTCTGACACTCCTAGAAAAAGACATAGTGGTCACAAAGTGGGCTTTGATAACAATTGGAAATTAAATCGACCATGGCTTGAGTGTGTTGAAAATAGTATGAAGTGTTTCTTGTGTACCAGACACAATATGAAAAATGTATGGGCTACAACAGGATGTGTGTCACTTAGACTAGATAAAATTAAAGATCACGAATCAAGTACTGACCATATTAACTCTGTAGCTATAGAAGCGCTGCGCATTAAAGTGCCCTTTTTCAGACAACGTTTACGCATAAAAGTGCCCTTTTCAGAAGTAGAACCCTGCCCTTTTGAAATCCTAGCTAGAACACTGGTTTACTATGTAAGAGACTTTGATTTTCGTACTGCGTCTGAAAATTGACATTTGAACAACAAAAAATGCGTGTGGATATTTCAGCAAGTGTACAAAAATTGTACCTTTCTACTTTTGTCCTGTTCCGAAATGTGTGTTTTCTGTTTTTAATTTTAGAATAAATTTTAAAACATATAGTATATTTATATCCTACGCTGCTGAGGGTTACAATTCAACTGGTTTGTCAGTGTCGTTAGTTCTCGACCATCGTAGTTTTGTTCAGGATTGGGAACCAGTGCTTTAGACAACACGTGTTCTAATATTTGACGTACTATCTAATGAAAAGTCTAGAAAATACCGAAGAGGTTTTGACCTGTTAACCTTGACTCACTGCTGACGTATTTATGTCAACAATACATTCTTTTAAAGTATGTTCCACCTAAAAATAAGCATGAAATGAAAGTATCGATGTAGGGCAACCGGCAAACAAACTTGGACACAAATAATGGAGAAAAAAACCTGTATAATACTCCAGTAGGTGTCCGTAAATGGATGAGGGAATTCCGGTAAATGAATGTTGATGTTGGCTTCAAAACAAAAAAGAAACAAATGGAAAGGACATGGATGTTGTCTTCGGAAGGCTATATATATACAATGTATATCATTGGATACAAGTTCATCGTCAGATCTATTAATAAGTGTTGTAAATTTTTTCAAGAGTCACATTCCCCTTCCGCGAAAAAGACCCCATATAGAAAAACACTTCCCTTTTCCAAGGTATAGAATTGAACACACAAATGCACTATATTTCACTTTGACTGTCACATTGATTTGCTTGCTCCTTCAAAACAGATGTAGTGTCTGGTAAACAGTTGATCGGAAATAAAATAATAATGTAATAGAATGTAAAACTGGGTTGTTGCATGTTATAGTAGTAGCTCCTACACCAACTGTTCTTTACATTTTTGGCACTATTCAATAATTGTTATTAGTAGTTCCCCCTATATGTGAATAACATATTGATGTCTCTGGAGTTTGCTCTCAATTTACTATCTCAAAGTTTGACATCTTTTTCTAGAAATATACTGATATTTTGCGATTGTGCATAGCATGCAAAAAATCTACATGCAAGCATGTTCGATCGTTTAACATCACCTTTGGTGCTTTCATTTAAAACGAGAGGACTTTTCTCAGTCATCTCTCATCGAAGGGCTAAGCCCTGAGATGAGAGATGACTGAGAAACGTTCTCGAGTTTTAAAAAACATCTTTAATTATTTTATCGCTATTTTGTATTCATAATTAAATAATTTTTGTTGAGATACTGACATTTTTTTTAAACACAATTAATATTTTATATCGTTAATCACTTAATTATCAAGAATTTGGTAATGTGACGTCATTATAACGTCATATTAGAAAACAAGATACTACTACATGTGTTCTTGACTACGATTAGCGATTAGCAATAATTGGAATCATCTCATGCACTTACGTGACGTGAAATATATCGGTTTTAAACATCAAAGGGAAAATAAACAAAATAGCGATAAATGATTTTAATGAGATTGTTCTTAGGATCTGCCCTGATATTATGGAATGTTCATAAATAAATTTTAAAGTTGACCATTGTTCTCCTCTTTTGTTTTCCGATGGCCATGTGTGATGGTTAGAGTGAGTGAGTGATTGTTGTTAAACACCAATTCAGCAATTTTTCAGCTATATTATGGCAAGAACAAGTTAATTTTCAATAAGATGATGATGAGGTTCGCTTTGCTCTAGATCAACACGCTGAGTTGGATTTTTATAGTGCTAGCTCACTGAGACAACAGTCCGCGGATAGACATGTCGCGCCACCCGCACACATTATCCTGATTCCGAGCCAATCAGTCTTTGCGCTTCCTCCTTAATGCTGCGTGCTTAGCGGAGAAGCAACAAATACCAATTTTATAGCCTTTGGTTTGATCCGACAAGGGGCTCGAACCCACGATCTACCACTCTCGAGGCGAGCACGTTAACCATTACGCCACCGGTGCTGTTGTGATGGTTAGAGTCATCACATATCTTTAGTAGAACTAGTAATGTACATAGTGATTAGAATAGTAAATATAATTTTATTTTATGTTGCAGAATGAAATTAAGACTGCAAACTTCACAAGCGACACCTGTAAGATATACATTAATAAAGTTGCAAAGGACAAAGAAAATGTCGAAGATATTGTAGTAGAGACTATGGCAAAGTTACTACGGAGACAAATTATCGTCTACTCGAGGTCGTATACAAATGAGATATCCAGAAAAAAAATCAATGAGGAGGCAAATGGGACACCCTTACTTCTTGTAAAAGACAAATTGTATTTTCAAAGTTTGGAAAGACGGCATGGCACTCCATCAAGGCTGCAAGAAAGTAATACATCAAGTAAGGGAAATATTAACTGTGATTTAGGAGATAACTGTATTGTATTTGAAAATTTCACGACAACAAATGGAGATTTGATGGTCGCAAATTGAGTTTACAGCGATGCCGTGAAATTTTCAAATACAATATAGTTATCTGCATTCTAATGTAATTGTATGTATAGATGTGTATTGCCACATTATTCACAATATGATGTAAGCAGTAATCAGCTGACAGGCGAGTGAATAGTCGAAACATTCCTTCGTCCGTGAAAAAAGTACTTTCATATAAGACCATTAAATCGACAATTGATACCGTAATATTTTCAAATACAATATAGTTATCTCCATTCTAATGTAATCATGTGTATTGCCACATTATTGACAAGATGACGTAAG
>MJUT01010473.1:37301-52183 GCA_002080005.1 Gigantidas platifrons | reverse complement strand
AATATAACTTCATGTGTATCATTGTACTAATTGTGATCCTTAGTGTTCATTGAACCGAAATAACATAATGTGTACAATTGTACTAATGTGATCGTTAGTGTTCAATGAACCGCAAATAACATCATGCGTATCGTTGGAACTTCGTCTGTGAGGTTGGATCCACAGATAACTTTTGCATTGAAATTATGGTAAAGCAGTTTGATAATGTTAGTCACCGAATATAACTTCATGTGTATCATTGTACTAATTGTGATCCTTAGTGTCCATTGAACCGAAATAACATCATATGTATAATTGTACTAATGTGATCTTTAGTGTTCAATGAACCGCAAATAACATAATGTGTATAATTGTACTAATATGATCGTTAGTGTTCAATGAAACGAAATAGCATCATGCGTATCGTTGGAACTTCGTCTGTGAGGTTGGATCCACAGATAACTTTTGCATTGAAATTATGGTAAAGCAGTTTGATAATGTTAGTCACCGAATATAACTTCATGTGTGTCATTGTACTAATTGTGATCCTTAGTGTTCATTGAACCGAAATAACATCATGTGTATAAGTGTACTAATGTGATCTTTAGTGTTCAATGAACCGAAAATAACATAATGTGTATAATTGTACTAATATGATCGTTAGTGTTCAATGAAACGAAAATAATATCATGTTTGTCGTTAAATATGATTGTTAGTGTTCAATTAACCGAAAATAAGAACAGTGACAGTGTAATAATGACTCGAGTCACGGTTTTTAAATTGGCTTACCTGTAGAACAGTAACTTTATACTGATGACTTTAATCACACTCACAGTCATTAGTGTATTTAATACAATGAGATACTGTGTGACGATTTTTATCAGATTAACTTAATTGTGTGTTTGTTTGATGCTGATTAACGTCACTTTCCACAATATGTCAACTACATCATGGCGGTCAGTTTGATGGTGGAGGAAACCGGAGAAACCGGAGAAAACTACCGACCTGTCGCAAGTCATTGACAAACTTTATAACATAATATTGTACACCTCGCCCTGATCGAGATTCGAACTCACAACATTAGTGATGATAGGCACTGATTGCATATGTAGTTGTAAATCCAACTATCATACGATCACGGCCTCATATTAATTTCAAGTTAACAAATTAACGCATAAATAAACTGAAAAGATAACGTGAAAGATACGATACAATTTTAAGGTACTCCTCCTAGCGTTCAAAAATGTGTAGGTGTTCTGTCAACCCAGTACCAATTACGGTATATAATTGAGAATATTTGCAGAGTTTTAGCCACAATATTACTTGTTGAATTTGAGTCCTAAATATTGCTCTTGCAGTGTATTTGATAACCACATGAATATCAGTGTACCTGTGTATGTAAAATATTGCTATCAACAAGACGATAAGATCATTCGTGTCATAAGCGTGCTATGCACGTATCATACAAATGAATTTCTGATAGGTACAAAATTAAACCATCAAGAGACACCAGATTACCTATTACACCCTCAATATTGAGATCATTGGTAGGCTCACTACAATTTACCTAGTCAAAATTTATAGAAGTACTGATTAAAGTAATGTATCTACCTGCTTTTCATGCTTTCTTGCGAGTTGGGGGAAATAACAGGGCAGATACCACCTCAGGGAAATAACAGGGCAGATATCACCTCAGGGAAATAACAGGGCAGATATCACCTCAGGGAAATAACAGGGCAGATATCACCTCAGGGAAACTGCATGACAGCAAACAATTCAAAATTCATATGCGATCACAATAACCCAAAATCAATTGAAATAACTTACATCAGTACAGAGTTCTGCGAGCAACATTCCAGTACTATTGATACAAAAAAAAAAACTAAAATATTGATTTTGGCCCGGTTAAGGCTGTGTGAGAATACTGGCAAGTCAGAAAGCATATCCACATGAACACAGTCCTGTTCTCATGTATGCATGGGTCATCCATTTCACGTCAGTTCTTTTCTGACTAACTTAAGTTAACCCTCACATGGGCAAAACTTAGACAATCACAAGTACAAAAGTCACAGTTTCCACATAGGTGCAGCTACTACAGCAACACTTCGGGAATAACTGAAGATAAATTCAATGCATGGGGAGGTGGAATTCAAATGCTTTTAAGAAATATGTTAGAATACCTGTCTTGAAGTGTAATATATTTGATGAATGATGTCATGGAGACAAGGGCCTCTGACAAGCAATTGTATTAACTGTTTAATCATAATATATAAGGGTATGTTTTTTGTTAGCTTGGCATGGGGACAAGGGCCTCTGACAAGCAATTTTGTTAACTGTTTAATCATAATATGTAAGGGTATGTTTTTTGTTAGCTTGGCATGGGGACAAGGGCCTCTGCTCTGACATTAATTGTACCCATAAGTAATTTTAATTCAGTTAATGTTGTCGATAGGGGGTATTGTGTTCATAATTTACAAATTACTCGCACAATACTATGGCGAAAAATCCTCCACCTTTGATGGTTGTTTATGTAAATAACTATGATATTATTTTGACATGAGATTGTTAGTTGAGTTTAAAATGTTTTTATGCTATTACTTTAACATAATATTATTTGTTGAGTTTAGAATGTTTTTATGCTATTACTTTAACATGATATTATTTGTTGAGTTTAGAATGTTTTTATGCTATTACTTTAACATGATATTATTTGTTGAGTTTAGAATGTTTTTATGCTATTACTTTAACATGATATTATTTGTTGAGTTTAGAATGCTTTTATGCTATTGATTTAACATGATATTGTTAATTTAGTTTGTGTTGTAATTTACATGGTAGTGTTAATTTATTGTGTCAGTTTCTACAAACGTGAATGTTATTATGAGAGTTGTGGTATTTTACACTGTATATTACATGTAACTCATGTTATTAGAATTGACATTAATTGTTCATCTTCGTTGTGTTATAATTTATATGTATTGACCACTCTCTTATTCGTCATTTATAATAAATAACCATTTCAAAACAGTTTCAGTATCTCTGATAACGAAAAATTACAAATGTCTTTTCCTATCAATGATTACCGAGAATTGTAAACATCATACTGAACTATTGGTGTGTTACACAACTTTGTTGATGTCTTTTCATTATTCGTGTCTGACTTTTTAAGTTGTCTCTCCTCAATTTTCGTAATGTCAGTGATATTAAAATTGATGAAATAGCGTGTTTATACACAATATGTGTTACCGTTTCTTCGTCTTTGTGTCTGCAGATTAATTTTTAATTTGAAAGTTCACAAATTTCTTTCAATTGCAATGGCGAAGCGAATTTATTGATTCTGAGCAGTCGCCAAGTATTAAATTTGTTTACATAATATTTGCATTGACCAAACGAGTAACTTCCCTTTGACCGGTAGTGGAACATGATCTGCCATAAATAAATTTATATATGGTTTATATAAATATTGTTTAATTTTCAAATACATTTAATTTAAAAACTTAATATATATGCAACTTTACCGTGCAAGAAACAAGCATACGGAAAATGAAGCGATAGAAAACATTTGTTTTGCAAGGAAAGTCATATAATATTTAGTTAAGAGTGAAAAGATTGGTAAACAACCAGACGGAACCCCAAAATAACGTGATATTTGTCATTTATTGTTAAAATATGTCGAAAAATACAAGAAATGATACGCTAGGTCAAACCGGAAGTCAGATAACCAGTAAGGTTGAACTAAAAGCCGACTCTAAACAAATAACTTTTAAAGTAAACAAATCGTCTGTGTTAATCTGGAGAAGAATACTGTTGCTTCGGTACTTCAAAAAGCTTAGAGAAAGTGTTGAAGCCAACGTTTCGTGGTCGGATTATGAAATAAATGTAGGAGAATTGTATTACATGATGACAAGAAACCCTTCAAGCCCGTCATTCCTGCACCAAACCTGTATAAATCAAAAACCCAAATATCAATAAAAGGGACAGAAACTTATTACATTTACCCTATATTACACCACTTATAACTGCTTAGTGCAAGTTCATGTGACCAAGCAGTGGGTTGAAAGTGAATTTAAACTTCTAATTAAAAAGGTCCTTGAAATTATGAAAAAAGGAGAGACAATCCGGATAAAGTAATTAATGAGATGCCCCTAGTGATACCAATTAACAATGACACAAGAACAAATATGGAAGAGGATAATAATCACATTGATAATGTGGAAGAACATAATGAGGAAAATGAAACTTCCATAACGGTAGAAAATATTGATGATGATAGTCAAGACCAAACAGTGGTTAAAGAACTGCAAATCCAACATGAAATTCCAGAAAGTATTAATGAAAACAGTATGAAAGAGCATGTTGTTGAGTCTACAAATGAACATAAATCTAGCCTATCTGACTTGGAGCTCATACAGGCCTTACACACAATAGAAAATGACCATGTAGATCAATTGTTATCTCTACAAAATGATGTGAAGTCAGTTTTATGTACTTTACAAACATTGAATGACAAAATAGAAAAGCTAGAAAAGACAATACAAACATTAAATAATGCCGAGGTAATTGAAAGACAAAGTGCACTAGAACTAAAAGTAGATGACCTAATGTCAAAGAGTAAATCTGAAAACCAAAATTCTGTTCAGGAAATAAATGCACTAATACAACAAGACATATCAAACCAGATTGTGTAAAATTCATTGACAATATCGTTGAATTAACAAATAAAATATCAGGGTTGGAACTCAAATTTGAGACTTTCGAAAACAAAAGTTTTAAAAATGAGGAAGCCCGTTCCCTCGACTTGGATGATATACCAACTCAAAATCTAAATCAACCATTGAATAAAGAGAAAGAAAAAATTGAAATAAATGTAAAAACCTCAAACAAATTTGATGCTCTACTATCTGATCTAATGGAAGGCAATGAAACTGAAGAATATAATTTAACAAGTAAAGAAAAGGGAAAAAAAGGCACTAGATATTACTACAGGTCTTGTAAATGACAAAATACCAACACCAAACACAGAGATAAGTTCTAATGAAAAAAATGTACAAATGATAAATGAAAGTAGCAATGTAGATTCAATTAATGACAATATGCGAGATTCAAATGAAATGTTCACTGACGTTGGTCAAACAGAACTAACAGAAGAAGTAGACCTATGGATCATAGGATCCTCTATTACCAGAAATATTAACCCCCAGTTAATGTACAAAAACAAGACAGTAAGAGTGAAGACACCATTAGACAAAACTGTAAATGGGACCAAAAACTATATTCTCACTGTAAAAGTGAAGGCTAAAATAATTATATTTCAAATTGGCTCAAATGATTTGACCAAAAAGAGTCCCAATGAAGTTCTACATTAGATAAAGGATCTTGTAAACACTTGTCAATCGAAAATGCCAGGAGCGGAAATAATTGTGAGTGAAATATTGCCTAGATTTCAACAGAATGAAAACTGGGGGTATACCTATGAAAGCAAGAGAAGTGAATTTAATTCTGGTTTAAGACAAATTAGTATTCAGTACAATTGTAATATATCAAAGTGCCCATATGTACAGGAAAATGATGTTGTCGACGGAATTCACCTAACGGTAGAATCAGGGGTCCCAAAACTGATAAGCACTTACAAAATAGTTACAAATAAGTTACTTGGGATGAAAGATCCTAGAGGTTGTAATATGAGAAAAGATAGATACTATTAATCTAGATTTAGTTATAGGTCATCAACCTTCAACTCATACAAACCAGAAATTCAGCAATACAACAGGAGGTCAAAATATGATGATTTCTATGAGCAGGACAAACGTAACTTGAAATACGATAAGAATAGGAGTTATAACAATGAGTTTAAGAGCATGCCAAATACCCAATGGAGTAGTGTCTCACGTTGTGGAGATCAGGATAGCTATAACGGCATGAATAGTTCCGATATGTATGAAAATAAACATATGGACAGGTCTCAGGTATATGAAAACAAAAGTGGTAACAATTTTGATGAAACTGCCCAAGAAAAACTAAAATGGTTTCTAAAATCACTAATACAAAAACTAAGCTAATTTTGTATGATCATTATGCAAAAGTTTTGAAGAGATACAGTTCATAGTTCAAAACATGACGATGTGTTGTTCCGATTTATTATTTAGGCAAGAGAGCTGATTATTATTTTATTTTATATTTCTTAGTATTATGAAAATATGGCTGTGACCATTGTGAATCTTTGACATGTTTGAATATAAATTATCTTGAATTTACATCCAGACACCCAAAGAATAGTTGATTTAATTCAAAACAAATTTAATATTCACTATATGTCTATTGAGAAAAGGGTAGAAACAGGTATAAATAGAGAATACGATCTAAGTTAAGTAAGCAATATGTATACATGTTGTGGTATAGAGTAAGGGGCAAAATATAAAGAATATAGCATGCAATGTTTAACATATTGTTGGTAGACAAACATGTGACTCATATCTATGAATTTATCTTACTGTTGGATTTGTGGCTATGCACCCATTTATATTTATAAATACTTATGTTATAAACTACTTAAAGTAGAGTATTTATCATGTCTTTTCTTGCAATTACAAAGTGAGTTCATTATGAATCACTCCTATAAAGATTGTCTCTCAATATCTAGTTGGAATGTTAATGGATTAGGGCAGAAGTACAGAGATGATGATTTCATAGAACATATAAACTCTGACATTAACATATTATTAGAAACATGGAAGGGCGACTCGTCGCATATTAAAATTCCAAATTATTATAGCTTATCTAAATGTAGAGGGAGGAAAAAACGAGCAAGAAGAAATAGTGGAGGGATTATAGTATATATTAAAAAAGAATTAAAAAGAGGTATTTAATGTATTGAAAATATTTCTAAATCATAAACAGAATATGGCTGAAATTGAAGAAAACTTTTTTTGGACGAGACCAAGATTAATATTTATGTGGTATATATATACCCCCATTAAATTCACCACATTATAATAATGGATATGAACATCTAGAGTCTGAAATTAATTCACTAACGGATAAAGGTAAAATATTAATTATGGGAGATTATAATTCAAGAACATCCACAGAGGTAGATTTTATTTCAGATGATGAAGTTTCGCAACATATGTCTGATATCTTGCCCGAAAATTATAATTCAAATATATATTTATCTAGAAAGAATAACATGTTAAATTCACAGGGTAAAGAATTGTTAAATCTCTGTGTCTCTGCCCAACTCCGGATGTTAAATGGTAGATATGTTGGTGATATTCTTGGTAATATGACATGTTTTAACTAAAAGGTTGTAGTTTAGTAGACTATGCAGTTACTAGTACGAGTAAAGATACTCCACTCAGTGAAATAGTTTATGGTAAAAAATCCAACATACTTTTCAGATCACTGTCAGTTAGTCACACATCTTGATTGTAATCTGAATATAGTAGATCAACATGATGATTATACGAAGCATGAATTTTCATTTCAGTGGACAAGACTTTTTAAGATGTTGCTGGAAAAAGAGCTTTCAGAAAAAAATGCTTATGAAAATATAATTGGGTTTGGGATAACTAACATTGAGAAGTCCTCTTCTGGAGTTAATAAAGCGAATGAAATCATTACAAATATTAATACAGATCTGTCAGAAAAATGCATGGAAAAAAAATACTTTAATAAAAAAAGTAAAAGTTTAAATCTCCTTGGACAGATTTTGAATTCCTTGCATTCAGGAAAAATGTCAATTTTTGTAGTAAAAAAATGAAGTTGTTTCCCTTTGATCAAAATGTCAAATTAAAGTTCTTATAATTAAAAAAAAATTGGTATATGCATTTTTATGAAAAAATACTTTGGGAACAACCATTTAACTTGAAAGGCGGGGGTATTGTTTTTTGTACTGATCTGATTTTGTTTAAACAGTTGGACACAATATTCATTTTTTTTTTCAATTGCAATCAAATTAAATTATTTTTTTCTTACCAAGTCAAAACAAATTTTTTTTCAATGCTTTGTATAAAGGTGTGAGCCAGTATTCATTTTTAGATGATATGCATATAGCTCATATATATTATAAATTTCCATGTTATATCTCGCATTTGTACATGTAAATAAACAAGTGAGGATTTTAACTAAACAAGTTCAGATCTTTACTATATAAAACACAATGACACACTGGTTTTTTATTCAGATTTTCTCTTAAGTAAATGGCATAGTATCTATGGTATCCCCTTGGTGGTGAAGGTGTAGACTGTGGTTTAAGACATTCACTGGCTGATCTGTTGTTGTACACCTTTAAACCATCATACATGTACCACATGTTTCCAAATTTTTTTTAAGGGACACTTACAATATCTATTAAAAATAAGGCGTAATTACTGCAAGGTCAAGTACAGTTTGAAAAACTCAACGAAATCTTTAATATAAATTCCAAATAGAGTGAGGTTTATAGGTGTGTAGATATGGCATAAAGTATATATTATTTTCTTTTATACTTATGCAAAGCAGAATATTTTTTTTGTGGCCAATGATGTGACAGATTATTTAATTTCTTTCCTTTCTAGATCATAATATTTTTTAGGAAAAAATCATAACACCCCTNCCCCCCCCCCCCCCCCCTTTCAAGTTAAATGGTCGTTTTCTTAAAGGACAATTGCGGGGAAACAAGTCAAATTCTAAGTTTGATATCATTGACTCATTAGATACCAGTTTTCTAGAAAAGGTGAACTTAAAATTTTGTAAATTTGTTCTTGGAATAAGTAAAAGATCTGTCAGCATTGCTGCTAGAGCAAAAATTTTTCAATATCCTTTAGAAGTTTATATAAAGTTGCAAGTCTTGAAGTATATGGCTAGAATTTCAAACAAGGATAACAATCTTTTATTATTGGATGTATATAGCCTCTCGGAAACATTACATTTAAATGGGACATATTCCTGGTATACCCTTGCAGAGAATATATTAAACACAAACAAAATAACTGAACAAAATATAGAGGTTACTAGTTTTAACAAGGAGAAATTGCATCTCACAAAATCTTTGAAAAAATAACATTGCTAGAAAACTATGAAAACATGTTTTTTTCGAGAAATTGAGACCTTTTAATATCAACAATAAACTATTTCTATACAGTAAAATAAAGACAAATTATATTATAGAACCCATTTATTGAAAATTAAAACTTTGAAAATAGAAAATTAATTGTGAAAATGAGAATTAGTGATCATGTTTTAGAAATTGAAACAGGCAGATATAATAAAATAAATAGAGAACAACGAATTTGTAGGCAATGTCACTTAAATGTAATTGAAGACTAGGAACACTTCTTCTTTCATTGCCAAAAAAAACCGAATTATTAAGAAAGGAATTTTTAACCCAGACTGAAAATTTATACACAAATTTGATGGGAAATAATATTATTCAAAATCTCGAAACAATTTTATCTTCTTCATGTCTTATGCAACTTGCTGCTCCTTTCATTCAAAAGTCATTAGAACTGAGGAGAATGGACTCAATATAACTGCATAATTATATGCTTGTTTTAATGTATGATTGATTTGTATGTCCATGTTTGTATATGTATATATATTCATGTTTGTTTTATGTCGTCAACCCTATAAGGGTATAAAAGAGCATTAATAAAGTTACTAGTATCAACAAAACGATCACGAACAGACACATATTTCCTCAAACTATCGAACACAAAACAGAGCATGATATATGGCGTTGGAAACCTGGATACAGGATTGAGACAAACACAAAATTGTGGAGACAATAAACCGGTTAATGGGATCCTATCTTTTCCCACATAGATGTCTAACGGAAATACAGATAAACAATAAACAATAAACACGTTTTCAGACTCTTAGGTTGACAGATCCATCAACTTCAACATATAAAAAAAACTTTCCACGTATTCAAGCTATAACCAAACGAACAACAAAAATATCGTTAATACATTAATCAGTTCATTTAATTTCTGCTCTACACTCTTTATTCCCAACGGTAGGGTTATGGTTATTGTGTTTAGCGCCACTTTCAACACTATTTCAGTTATATCGTGGCGGTCGGTTGTATTGATGGAGAAAATCGGAGTACACGGAGAAAACCACCAACCTGTCACAAGTTACTTAAAAACTTTATCGTCCAACTGCAAATATTACAGATGTGAATATGCAATGAAAAACAACAGAAACAACAACAAATGAGATGATCGACACCTCGACATTGACAGTGAGGGTCGGTTAAAGGGGAATTTTCGGTAGTGCCTACCGACAAAATTGAGGGCGGAGCTTATCATAAAAAAGTCCCGTTAATATGAACAGCATATTTATGAAACTGTCTGTCACATGACCAACGTGACCAAAAGGTCTCATACCTCAGAAATTTGAATTTTCGAAGTGATTGTTGTAGTTGTTAGACTGATGAAGAATATTAATTATTAATACGACTGAAAGTTTGGAGGGAGGAACACTAGTAACCATGTCTGTCAAATATTTTGCCCCAAAAGTAACTGTGAAACTGTGTATCATTGATTTTTTCTCCTTGAGATAACCGTAGCCAAAATAATGAAGAATCTGAAGGTTTGCTCCGCCCACAGCTATGTATACCCACGGTCCCGGTTTAAGAACATCTGCATATGGTTTGTATATCTCTCAGACGATACGACATCCCAGATGTCCGATCAGTCTTAGTGCTACGAAAAGCAACGACCTCAAATTTAACAATCCTTGGTTTGATCCAACCGACGATCGAACCCAAGATCTACCGCACTGAGATGACCACGTTAACGATAATATCCCGGATACGGATAATATTTATTTTCTATTTCAGTTTATATTGAAATATTCATCGGTGTAGGCGTAGACCGGTCAGTGTTGATAAGCTATAAGGCAAACCGGATAAGAGAGACAACGAACCCCCCTCCCCGGTCGGCTCCTATGCCTCTATAGAAGTAACAACATGTACTTACATCGTCTTTACTAAGGATTTGCAAATTTTCTATAATAATAAAATTAAAGGGTTAAAAATTATCATTATTATAAGATTTATCAGTTGTTTATTTTATCCCGATCTTTGTTTATTTGTCAAAGTCTAAATAGTTTCATAGACATCTAATCTATAAACTTCAAAATAAAAGTTTCAGAAATGATCAAATAAAATTTAGTAAATATCTAAACCCGAAAAGTTATGTACTCGTTTCAGAATTAATTTGTTGTTGTTTAATACCATGATATATAAGAGTGGCGGGATTGAATCTTTTCTTTCGAGGGAATTCGGGATTTAGTCATTTAAACTTTGGGATGTCCAGATTAAACTAGAATTCGGGATGCAATTCTGTAATTTTCGATATTCTGGAAATAATGTTTTATTGGGGTGAAAACTCCTCCTACCCCTTCAAATAAACTATTATAAGTAACTATGACGTCATTTCGGGGATGATATTGTTTGATTTATGACAGTAGCCTTGTTTATCTTACCTTATTTCAGTATCAGTTCTAAATTCGACTTTTTCATTGGTAATTTTTCATGGTCATGTGTCATGCATTGATCTGCGTTAAAGAAATCCGCCAATCATTAGCATGATAAAACCCGCGGGCATTATATAATGTTAATGACCACTTGATGTTTTAGAGTTGCGTCCTTTTTTTAAAACGCAACGGAGATCGTGCAGTTGTCAACGTAAACCAACATAGCGGAAAGTCTTATTTCCTTGAATGATATAACAATTACTCGTGTATAGGGCATTGTCGTGATATTGAGACAGTAACCACCGCACCCAGAGGAGCATTCGGGGTGATTGCTATGTGAAGCGTGGGGTGTCCGTTTCGAAACAGTTGATTTGCTAACATGGTAAGTTCATTTGCATTTGTAATAATAAAGGGACCGAGTCTGATCAAAATTATTAATGCACGGAATCAAGACATTATCATGGTTTATGCAGCTGTGATTAAAGTAGATATATACGGTGTAGGCTTAGCAAACGCTCGCGCCCATCTCTAATATCGGGTGCAAAAATTATTAGACAAACCAAACTCTACAAGTTACGCCAGAGAAGATACCACGAACAAAGCGTCAGTCTGGAAATGAGATGTGGAGTATGGGGGTGTTAACTTTGTGTTCCTTACTGGGTGTAGGTTCTCGTTTTTTTTCCATATCTTATGCCCAATAAATTACTAGAAATTTGTGCTCGAAATTAGTTAAATATTTGTTTTTCACACAATATGATTTGTTGATATAATATACTTAAACTATACTCATTGTTTTCATGAGCCTCAACGTGTCACTTTAATGAGTGTAGTGTTTATAACGTTTTGCGCAAAACTGACAAATACAATTTGTCCCTGAAGTTGCTACAACTATCTCCTCCTGGTCTACATCCATCTGAAATAAATAAAGCAAAACTGAACTGTTATTGGTTATTGTAAAGAACACACCTTTAATTTCACATATAAACAAAAATAGAGGAAATCATATTCAATGAATCAGGGACACTAAGCATGTCAAATGTTTACACAAATATCAATGCTATATAATGAACCATCAAAGTGAAAAATGAATTCCAAATCTATAGTAGGCGCTTATGTAGTTACTAAGTGAAAGTAAAATCAAGGGTAACCATGGTTAAAGCGAAATCCACAACTCATGAGTCAAGGAGAAAGACGAAGCAATGAAAACGGAAACAAATACAAGAAGCACATATGAAATAAAAGAAAATATACATAAAACTAAAAGTAAATGAGCAACTCGGACTCCTCCAAAAACGGGAGCAAGGACTATGTACACCGATAGAGATGGACACACCATATTTGTCAACAGTTTCAGTATGATGACCGTAGAACTTTTGAAGTGATGCCTTCAGGAGCGGATGGAGAGTTACCACAGACCAACGGGAAATTGATAATACGGAATAAAACGTCATCATGTTTGTCATAGAGCTTAGTAATAAGTGATTTCGAATAGTAGGTCAAGATACGAGGTAGACCTAACATGGTTGTGGTGTCCTTTAATTCAAGTTCTTTTGGGATAGATGCGACGGAGATAGTCAGCGAATCGAGGATTGTTCAGTGACAATACAACATCTCGATAGCGGAAAGTGAGATTAAGCGATCTGGCCAAATGCCGTTCTTTCATCTTGACATGATCTATTAAGTAAGCCTAGTAAAAGTGAGGAAACAAGTTGAGTAGGACGCACAGTTCCTATTTTAATGTAGATCAAGTGTTAAAACACACGCCCACCACATTGGACAAATATGTTGTAAATATCGTCGTCTTGTATTTTGAAAGTGATTTGGTATCTTTTGTCACAAAATAAGTTGAGTACCCACCAACAACTGAGCCTTTGATAGGGTATATTGGGATACGGGATATTTGCCATTTTATTTTTAGGGATATGGGATATGTGTCCTCTAAATTACTGGGATGTGGGATATTGTATAGTCTTTTTAAGTATTTTTAGGTATATTTTTCGCTTTTGACTGAAAATCAATTTTAAGGATATGGGGTATTTGCCTATTTTGTTTTATGGATACTGGATATTGATACCCCCCCTCTAAACAAGCCTCACAACTACCCGAAATCACAAAAAGACAGCAAAAGCTAACTACAAGTTTTACCTTAAATATATTTACAGGTGAAAAGCAAAACAAGCAAACAAAACAAAACGAAAACAAAACAAAAATTGTGACACGTTTTTGGTGTTGTGTGATCTTGTTTTGTCTACAATAAAACAACATATATTTGCAAATCCTGCTAAGTGGAATGCCCGCCTTTTTCTATACAACATGACTCTTATGTTCTTATTTTATTTCAAGTTGAGGTGATTATAAATACGTTCATAAAACGAAATCCTACACCCCATAAGGAACACGAAGTTAACACCCAATAATCTACATCTAATTTTCGTGACTGACGCTTTGTTTATGGTGTCTTTGGTGGCAAAACCTGTAGCGTTTGGTTTGTCTTATAATTTTGAAAGTTTAGGATTAGTAATTTTCTGAACATAAGCTTTTGGCTGCAAGTTATCGGCCTAAAAGGAGTGATGTTGTTAATTTTGCACCCGATATTAGAGTTGGGCGTGAGTGTTTGCTAAACCTACACCGTATATATCTACTTTAATCACAGCTTCATAAACCATGATAATGTCTTGATTCCGTGCACTAATAATCTTGATCAGACTCGGTCCCTTTATTACTACAAATGCAAATGAACTTACAATGTTCGCAAATCAACCGCTTCGAAACGGACACAGGCACGCTTCACATAGCAATCTCCCCGAATGCTCCGTTGGACGCGGTGGTAACTATTTTATAATTGGATTACGTTCTGATGTATGATGATGTATCAAGAATGGTTTGAATAAGTCAAAGGAGTCATGCAAAGCCGTAAATCGAAGGAGGACAGACACCACAATGACCAAAAGAAAAATGACAAAAGAACTAGCAATGATCTACAAAACGCTACACAGAGACTAAAGATGGAGCAACACCAACTCCACTAAAAACAAGGGGCTCCAGGTGGACCATGTTAGTAGTTTATCTCCCACTAGTGACACCTGTTGTTTTACTGTTAAACGACACAAAGATCATCTGGCATATAGGTCATAGTGGCCACTGGTATAAGTAAATACATACTTATTGTTATTTTTTTAAGATTCAGATGGAGTCTGTTTGATGTCCACTTGCCATTGTTAAGGTGTTTTAAAATATATGTTTGGAAGTATTTGTGAGTGTCATATTATCACATTCATTCTTTTTTAACATTCCTGTTTTAGATAATATGGTTTTATAACATCTGTTCTTGTATCCAGTCGTTTAGGTTTATGGTGTCTAACGCCACTTTCAACAATATTTCGGCTATATCGGGGCGGTCAGTTTTTTGGTGGAGTAAATCGGAGAATCCGGAGAAAACCATC
>MJUT01010473.1:0-35687 GCA_002080005.1 Gigantidas platifrons | reverse complement strand
CAAAAGCTAACTACAAGTTTTACCTTAAATATATTTACAGGTGAAAAGCAAAACAAGCAAACAAAACAAAACGAAAACAAAACAAAAATTATGACACGTTTTTGGTGTTGTGTGATCTTGTTTTGTCTAAAATAAAACAACATATATTTGCAAAACATGCTAAGTGGAATGTCCGCCTTTTTCTAGACAACATGACTCTTATGTTCTTATTAAATTTCAAGTTGAGGTGATTATAAATACGTTCATAAAACGAAATCCTACACCCCATAAGGAACACGAAGTTAACACCCAATTATCTACATCTAATTTTCGTGACTGACGCTTTGTTTATGGTGTCTTTGGTGGCAAAATATATAGCGTTTGGTTTTTCTTATAATTTTGAAAGATTAGGATTAGTAATTTTATGAACATAAGCTTTTGGTTGCAAGTTATCGGCCTAAAAGGAGTGATGTTGTTAATTTTGCACCCGATATTAGAGTTGGGCGCGAGTGTTTGCTGAACCTACACCGTATATATCTACTTTAATCACAGCTTCATAAACCATGATAATGTCTTGATTCCGTGCACTAATAATTTTGATCAGACTCGGTCCCTTTATTACTACAAATGCAAATGAACTTACAATGTTCGCAAATCAACCGCTTCGAAACGGACACAGGCACGCTTCACATAGCAATCACCCCGAATGCTCCGTTGGACGCGATGGTAACTATTTTATAATTGGATTACGTTCTGATGTATGATGATGTATCAAGAAAGGTTTGAATAAGTCAAATGAGTCATGCAAAGCCGTAAATCGAAGGAGGACAGACACCACAATGACCAAAAGAAAAAGGTCAAAAGAACTAGCAATGATCTACAAAACGCTACACAGAGACTAAAGATGGAGCAACACCAACTCCACTAAAAACCAGGGACTCCAGGTAGACCATGTTAGTAGTTTATCTCCCACTAGTGACACCTGTTGTTTTACTGTTAAACGACACAAACATCATCTGGCATATAGGTCATAGTGGCCACTGGTATAAGTAAATACATACTTATTGGTATTTTTTTAAGATTCAGATGGAGTCTGTTTTATGTCCACTTGCCATTGTTAAGGTGTTTTAAAATATATGTTTGGAAGTATTTGTGAGTGTCATATTATCACATTCATTCTTTTTTAACATTCCTGTTTTAGATAATATGGTTTTATAACATCTGTTCTTGCATCCAGTCGTTTAGGTTTATGGTCTCTAACGCCACTTTCAACAATATTTCAGCTGTATCAGTTTTTTGGTGGGGTAAATCGGAGAATCCGGAGAAAACCATCGACCCGTCGCAAGGCAATGACAAACTTTATCACATAATGTTATATCGCGTACGCCCCACCATGAGTGGGATTTGAACTCACAGCGTTAGTGGGGATCGTGATTAATTGCATAGGTAGTTGTAAATCCAAATACCATACGATCACAACCCTGACGGCCATTCAATACGTTTTAATTAACCTTTAAGTTGATACTTTAAACACACCTTTACTAGACCGCTCAATTTCCTGACTTGGTGCAGGCACTTCAATAAAAAGTGGAGGGGTTTTATTTGTTTGACGGGCCCAAGCTTCCTCTTTCAGTGAAATGATGCAGGCATGCAATTGTTTTCAACACGTGTGAGTAAAATGCAAACCCTCAATTATAACCGGGCGAACATCATTACTATATTATAAAGGACGCTATAATCCTGAACATTGTAAGACTACATAATAATTTTATATAGAAACAAAAGACTATATGACGTACCAAGCATCTGATGTACACTTATGCAATGTCGTCAAGTTGA
This sequence comes from Gigantidas platifrons, assembly GCA_002080005.1. Lineage (NCBI taxonomy): Eukaryota > Metazoa > Mollusca > Bivalvia > Mytilida > Modiolidae > Gigantidas > Gigantidas platifrons. The sequence goes on along the minus strand of MJUT01010473.1, from coordinate 33,869 downwards.
CAAAACAACTCCACAAGATGTCATAAAAAAGTCGATAAGTTGCATAGCAAGTGAATACGATGGCTCTTAAATGTTGACAAGTCGTAATAGAACTAGACTTTCTGACATGTTAGTTCAGAACTAACTCCATTTTCAGAACTAACTCAACAAAGGGTGTACCATATGCGCTTCCATACATATGCGCTGACATAGGAAACAACTAATGCTTCTGATACTGCAATTTCTTATCTTTAATATGCTAAGATAATTATTTTACATACCTAGTAAATCTATTATCAGGGGTTATATCTAATCCTTATGAGGAAATTGTAGTGCCATAAGGTGCTATATATGGGAAATATCCCCTTATGGCACTAATGATTTCCAGATAGTACCTTCTGGCACAAAGAATTTAGTTATCATTGAGATGGTACCTTTTTGTTTATCAGTTTATCTATGTTGATATTAGGTTGATGAAACTTTGTCATGTTATAATATCTACTATTTCTGTCATTCCGATGGTATTAACTCAAAATCCACAAAAATGTGAGATAGCACCTTCTGGTTCTAAACCATCGATATATTTAATCACGTGGCACAGAATTATAACTTCGAAGTTGTCACATGTATAAAATCATTTCTATTAAAGAGAGTCGATGGCATCAACCATCATTTAAATAGAGATATTATACAATGTCATATTAAGACATAATAGTGATACAATAGTCACCTTTGAAGGAAGAAGAGTTTAAAGATACAAAAGGGGCAATCAGGTATCACCTTTGAACCAACGTGTAATTACCAATAACATCTTTCGTCATCTGTAGACAAGTAACATAATTCTTTTCAACAAGGTGTTGATATCTTCCGAAAAACATTTTGAAAGATAAGATGAGACGATAGTTTAAAAACCCTGATTTAATCATTTAATACTCAGAATACAGTGTCGCTTTAAAAACTCGAGCGTGCCATGTGAGTTGTGAAATACAAACTCCATACGAAGGAGCGGTTGTTACAATTCAACTCAATAGAATATTTTATTAACGACGTCTAGCCTTATGCATACGTACATAAAATAATTATATAATAGTTACTGATGTGGCGGGCAATATCGGGATATATAGACTGCTCAAGGGTCGTGGTACGGACCAGTGGAAATGATATTGCCTGAGCCGGAGACAGCTGTAAAGAAGCTGAAGACAATGATGCTCTTAGCAATGTTGAAACTACACTGACACAAGTTGCGTTGGAATTGTTGTTTATTGAGGAGCCAACCATGGGGCTACAGAGCGAGCTATCTGAAATGAAAATCGAGAGAGAAGGTCACACGCAATGTTATGTTTTCCTTAAATATGCTTAGCTCTAATAATATATTGTATTTTAAAGCTGCCAAAACTAGACGGCGAACAAGTTTCATAATGACTTTATCTTTAGATGTTGTATTGTTTATGATGTCTACAACAACTGCATGGTCAGTGAAAAATAATATTGTATGGTTTGTCAAAAGATTTCCCCAAATTTCAACAGCCAGAACAATTGGGAAAAGCTCTTTAATAGTTATATGAAAGGGTTGCATAGCTGGTGGCCATTCACCTGTAAACCAGTTACTACCAAGCACAGCGTCATAACCACCATGGACCCCTGCACCATCAGAATACAGTCTTAAGGTATCTGAAGAGATCCAAGTATCAAATAAAAACACAATTTTCGGTTAAAATTGTCTATGAATTCATGCCAAGCTCATAGATCAGCCCTGGATTCAACATTTAAAGTAATATGATATTGAGTGCTGGAATGACCTATGGCGAGAATAATTAGTCTACGTAAGAAGGCCCTTCCTGGGATGATGACTGTGCAGAACAAAATTTAATAACCCAACTAATGATTGCAATTCTTTCAACGTGACACTACGTTTCCGTTTGAAAGTGAATAACAAATTTGATATTTTCTGAATTCTATCAGATGGCAATCTGGCTAACATAGCTGTTGAATCAATTTCTATACCATATATAGTTAATACTATTGTAGGCAGTTGTGTTTTATCATGTTTTATTGGCACTCCAATTTGCTTACACATTTTCAAGAATACGTTTAAAGTATTACCACAAACTTGTGAATTTGCTTTGCCAACACAAAAGAAATCATCTAAAAGGTAAGATCCCTAGGCGGTTTTTTTTAAATCCAGTGTAAAGCTGTTGAAAATTGTTAAAACAACTGGCAAGAGGAAGAACAACCCTTGGGTAAGCAAGTATCATAATAATATTTTCCTTCCCAAGTAAAACCGAGTAGATGGTGATCGTCGGGGTGAATGGGCAATAATCTAAATGCATCTTCAATATCACTTTTCGCCATCAGACAATTATGACCGTGTTGTTGAACTAAATGTATCACTGTTTCAATGTTTTCATATGATACAGAAGTGAAATCATTTGGTATAGCAGTGTTGACAGAATCACCCTTGGGATAAGACAAGTCATGAATAAATCTGAATTTACCTTCCTCTTTTTTTGGTATTAAACCGAGTGGTGAACATGTGAATTTTGAAAAAGGGGGGTGTTCAAATGGCCTTTATAACGGCCTTTATCTATCTCTTTTCTAATTTTCTCTGCGACAATTACTCGAATATATAATGCACTTTTATGATTTTTGCACTGCATTGCAGATGGTTTATTAAAGTCTGACCCTAAATGAAAGCCCAAAGTAAAACCTGATAATAAGAATGTTTTTAGATCAGTGTCATAAGATTTTAGAAGAAATGATAATGGTTCCAGATTAATTGGAGTTGGAAGCTTTGATGGTTTGTGGTTTTTTACATGTGTCAGTGGCATGTTTCTTGTCGCAATGTACACATTGATGTTTGTGTTTACAGTTTTGGTTAGTGCATTGTCCTGTTTTACAAAATTTCTAACAGTAACCTTTTGGGTACACGCTAGGTTGCTGTTGGATTCTACCAAGAAAGTGCGTTTTATTCTTCTTCAGTAAAAATTCTTGAGCATAGGAATCATTGTTAGAATTCCTGCTCTGACCCCTTGCCAACCACCACAACTCATCATGAACAGTAGTCCATTCTAATCTATGTACATATCTTAGTTTTCTAAATTCTTCATCATAAAACTTTGCAGCCTGGAAACCATGATCAACCGAAATTTTCTAATATTGTTCCCATATTTAATTAAATCTAAAGTCAAATTTGGATATTTACTAATATAGATAGACATAAATATGTCCAATGCATTACACCATTGCATGATGCTGGTCAGTGATCTGATATGTCATCTGTTATATGAAATGTCAAAGGAAGAGAATTATTAATTAATGAAATAGAACTAAATGTTATAGGAACCACTGCATTGCATGTACCTTCATCTGTGCCGCTTGAAGCGTTGTAACCATTGAAATGTAATAGATTTTGGTCTGTTGTCACAGGTGGTATTTAAAGTACATGTAGCACCAACAGAGTTATGTAATGGAACGGCATTATTCTGTGTGTCATTATTCTGTGCGACGGACATGGATGGTGAATTATTGAGAGCTGACCTCAGTGATGAATATTGTCCTGAAGAGTCCTGATTTATTTGCACTAAAATAGCTTTTGCTATGTCATCAGCAGATGGAATGCATGTAGTAGATGTCATTGTTTGTTCTGAGGTAGCTGGATTGCCGTGATCATTCGGAATATTTATAGTCCTGTCTTGAAGATCGCACTTGTGGAAGTGGTATATTGTTATTAGAAGAGCCTTTCGAGATTTGTGGCGGCTGATTAAGTTCTCACGTTTGTGCGTATCCGATACCGGCGCGCGTTATTTGTATTTATGCAAAATATAATGAAATAAAAAAAAAGCATAATGTAAATATTCATCAGATATACTATTTCAACACCACTAAATGATAAGTATTTTGATTATTTCCACTTGCACTTGTGAGTAATTGTCGTCAATGAAAAAAAAAAACCGCATCCATCAACCAGAGACGGTATATATGTTACAGGAAATTTGTAAAATTAGTAAATTTGTAAAATTAGTAATTTTGTAAAATTACTGAAATTTTCAGTAATAATTTTCAGTAAAATTACTGGCCACTTTAGTAATTTTGTAAAATCACTAAAAAATTCAGGAATTTGACAAAATTACTGAAATTTTAATTAGGAATTTGACAAAATTACTTAAATGTATTTACTTGCTTTAATATTCGAACAACAAGAATAAAGAATAATGTTAACATTAATTCGCTAATACTATATGAAGCAATACTAAAAATGCAACATAAGCTTATGGTTTTGAGCTTGTTCACGTATTTTTTCATTCAATGACTTATTTGTTTCCTGCTTATCTTGACATTGGAGCAATACGATGTCAGTTTAACGTTATTTATTAAAGTTTCAAAAACTGTATGACACACACAATCTTACATCACTCAAAATATGAAATAGTAATATTATGATCATCTATTTTTTCAAGACAGTTTGGGTGACATATACTAGTACGGTTGCATAACTTTCCCGCTTTACGACATGCACATCGATTTTGTTCACAGCGATTTTTGCCGGAACAGCCACACTTCTGAAACCCCTGACCATCACAAATTGAATTCAATCTGACCGCTTGTCGGAACGAAATGAAATTGTCCGCTAAAATATCAGAGGGCTTAAGAAATAAACTATCAGTAGGCACGAACTGATTTCTCGTATATGATCATAATAGTATGCCCTGTTTCGTGCGATAACCTTTTTCAGTCTTGCTTTGGACTACAGCCATAATGTTTTGACACGTTCATATTGTTTAGAAACATGTTGTATCATTTGTCTTATCGCCAAATTTATTTTGGTCATTCCAACTTTTTTCTGTTATTAGTGGAGGTTCGTTGCTCGAGCGTGTCGTACGAGTTGTGAAATATAAAACTCTATGCTGGGGGGGGGAGGGGTATATTACTATCAAGGTGTGGGAAATTTATAATGGAAAAAATTTAAGTCGTCTATTTTGTCATGACATCTGGTAGAAAATTGACCATTGGTGGATAAAAAACAGGTAGTTTTAGTATTACCTTTTTTTTGCAAAGTCTGATGGTACATGATATATCTTTACTTCTACGCAAGTTTCAGAAAAAGGAAAATATTTAAAATTCATGAAACAAAATTATATTGGTGATTTAAATTAAAAACAAAAAAGGGATTGCTTGACATAAAATCAATAATGTATATCATAGCTATCTGATCACGCGGAACAAAATATATATTTAAATTTGGCTACCTGTCATTAAGCAGGAAGTTTGGAAATATATACATATACGCCATTCTTTAATTATCTTGATGTCAGGTAAGAATGTTTTTTTTCTAGTTTTTCTTCTTTAATTATTGAAATGTGTTTCCATTTTAAACTTGAACTTGTTCATCCGCCAACGAAAAATTCAAATAGTCACATGAAATAATCGTAATTAAAATCAAGGAATCATTAAGATTAAAAATTGAATTATAAGGAATATTTGAAATTGTTAAACAGGTTATACTTGCATAACCTGGTTTGGGTCAGTATACGCTTTTCATAAACCGCTTCGCGGTTCATTAAGGGTAAACTGACCCAAACCAGATTATATTGTATAACCTGTTCAATAATTTCAAATATTCCTTAAATAGAAAGAAAAATGTAAATGACGTACGAAGCATCTCATGCGCTTTTTGCAATGTCGTCGAGTTGACAAAACAACTCGACAAGATGTCATGAAAGAGTCGATAAGTTGCATAACAAGTGCACAAGTTAGTCTTTAGATGTTGACAAGTCGTAAAAGAACTAGACTTTCTGACATGTTATAATTAGTTCAGGACTAACTCCATGTTAGTTCAGAACTAACTCCATGTTAGTTCAGAACTAACTCAACAATGTGTGAACCATATGCGCTTTCATACATGTGCGCTGCCATAGGAAACAACTAAAGCTACTGATACTGCAATTTCTTATCTTTAATATGTTAAGATAATTATTTTACATACCTAGTAAATTTATCATCAGGGGTTATATCTAATCCTTATGAGGAAGTTGTAGTTGTAGCCATAATGTGTTTTATATGGGAGATAGCCCCTTATGGCACTAATGATTTCCAGATGGTACTTTCTGGCTCAAAGAATTTGAGTATAACTGAGATGGTACCTTTTTGTTTATAATTTTAGCTATGTTGATATTATGTTGATGAAACTGTGTCATGTTATAATATCTGATATTTCTGTAATTCCGATGGTTTTAGCTCAAAATCCACAAAAATAAGAGATAGCACCTTCTGGCTCTAAACCATCGATATATTTAATCACGTGGCACATAATTACAACCTCGAAGTTGTCATATGTATATAATCAGTTCTATTAAAGAGAATCGATGGCATCTGCCATCATTTAAATAGAGATAGTATACACGGTCATATTAAGACATAATAGTGATACAATAGTCACCTTTGAAGGAAGAATTTGAAGATACCAAAGGGGCAATCAGATATCACCTTTCAACCAACGTGTAATTGCCGATACCATCTTTGTCATCTGTAGACAAGTAACAGAATACTTTTAAACAAGGTGTTGATATCTTCCGAAAAACTTTTTGAAACATAAGATGGGACGATTCTTTAAAAACCCTGATTTAATCATTTAATACTCAGAATACAGTGTCTCTTTAAAACTCGAGCGTGCCATGTGAGTTGTGAAATATAAACTCCATACGAAGGAGCGGTTGTGACAATTCAATTCAACAACAACAAAAATAATGATCAATCCGTAAACATTGACGATTAAATTTCTCAATCTGAACCTGCTGAAAATATATTAAAAAATTGTTCCCCAACAAGAAACAAACGTCTTAAAACGCCAAAAAGCCTGAAAGTCCAAATGAGCAACCTTATGAAATTAAACAAAACGAACGACAACCAGGTCGCAGGCTATCACACTCTGTCGGACCAAACACACGACAAACTAGAGACAGTGCTATTATACACCAACAGGTAGACATATCCCGAAACAGTCTGGTGCCAAATCTACCAAGGGTCCGACCAAACGTGAAATTGAAATAGCTGATATTGTCAATAATAGCATACAAAGTGAATCATTTGTTTCAACATTGGTACCTACGATAACAGATGCAATCCAACATAACCTCGAGCTAACAATTCGTCAGACAATATCAGCTGCTATCACCACATATGTGACTGATATGCAAAACATCATAACATCATAACAAACCAACAAATCCTTCTATCCAATCAAAAAAACAACAATAGAGGGCTTAACTAATAAAATCAAACAGCTAGACGAAATCATCGAAAGCCAAAACTTAAAAATAAATGACCAACAGAACACAATTGACCAGCTTAAGCAATCTGTTGCCAGCCTAGATAGGAGGCTAGAAAAAACCGAGCAACACTCTCGTCGCACCAGCCTACGATTCAATAGTGTAACATTACCTACAAAGCCAAATGGGCAAATAATAAAGCCCATAAATTCCGATCAACTTGTCCTCGACATCTTTAATAATGAGTTAGGATTAAATCTCCAACTGCAGGATCTTGGAAGGACTCGTCCTATTAGTCCAGTACAAGACGGCAAAGTCAACATCATAGCCCGCTTTATTTCATATAGTCCAAGACAACAAGTTTTTTTTCAAATAAGCGAAAACTAAAACAACAATCTGGCACGTTTATTTCCGAAAACCTAACAACCCGCAGATATGCGTTGATTTCTGATCTCAACAAATTACGACAAAACGGCGATATAAATTCGTGTTGGTCTTACGATGGCCGTATTTTCGCAAAAGTCCATGAAGATAGTGAAAAAATATTGATCAAGGACGTACATGATATTGACCCGTTGAGACGTCAACCCAGACTACAATCTGTTGAAGTCCAACATGAATCTGTGGAGTAACTCTTGTGATATAATAATAAACAAACTGCCTATCAACAAATATTAGTCTGTTCATTTGTCGTGTTATTTCATAATTAAATATATTTCTTATTTAATTGTTTCTTAACAAATGTCACCATTGCCATAGATATGCTAATTCTCACATTACAAAAATTAAATATTATAATGCTATGAATTGGTAGCATATTATATAAAAGTAACTTGATATCATATTAACCATTTTTACATTGTTGTTCAAACATTAATATCTACAAATAAGAAATTGACCATGATCAGATCAGTCCCGAATTAGCACCTCTGTGGTTTACTTAATTAAAATACATACTTGATTCTCAAGTGTGTCTTCCCACCACGTGACAATCTTGTTTACATTCGGATAATGTTTACAAATACACGGTGTGTTCGAATAATTGTTTTTTATTATGACGAGTAAATAATCCACAAGTATATTATATGTACGCATGTGACACATTATGTGGTCACTTTTATAAACTCCATTGTAATAGATATTTAACACTCGAGATAAATATTATATTGTAACTATCAAAAAACATACGCATACGGCAAAAAAAAAGAATTCCTTCGGCACACTAGTGTGAGCACGATTGTCACGGGGAAATATATAGGTCATGAAATGTTACACATCGTTTTATAAACATGATCAAACTACACAATATAAAATAATATATTACACATTATTGACAGAATACAACTAATAATCAAGATAATTTTATTTGTGGTTTCTGTCTTAATGAAAATGGAACTATTTTTTGTTTTGAAAATAACTTATTTTATTAATTTTTTTGTTTGTTTTGTTTTGATTTTATTTTTCTGCATTTTTTGTTGTTGTTTTTGTTCTTTTTTCTTTACGCATTTTTTTCACTATATTCTCCAAAGATACTGAACAGAACAATTTTTGTGCAGTAGTTTCATCTACGTTTTCGGAAAGTTGTGGAAATAAGAAACTTTTTTCTTGTCCTAATTACTAACGATATCAAAACGGTGTTCTACTGATGGTTTTCATTAAGGGAAAACAACCCTGTAACTGTATATATTTTGTAGTTTGATTTGTTTTGTTTTGTTATGTATAATATATTATTTATGTTTGCCAAGTCAACAATTACTGTTTAATACATATTTATGATAACCTATTTCTAGATTTATTGTAAGGTGTTATTTACATCTTGTATTAAGATCTTTATTCCACCAGTAACCCCCATGAAAATTATGCTATTGTCACAGTGTTTTGTGCCTCATTTGATGTGATGCGGGCTTGAGGATTATTTGGGCGTGACTTTCCACAAAATAACCAAACATCATTTCAACCATCTACATTTTATTCACACTGAAATTACATTGTACAAATAATTTACTATAATGTTAAATAAATTATTTTCTGAAATAACCGCTGAAGAATTTAGAAAATATGGACAACCCGTAATAAAAAACAAAAACGTAAATGCCTACCTGAAATAGGGAACAAGTTATCAATCCCACCAGCCGTGTGCAGTGATAATGTGTGAATATCAAACAGTGGACAGGTTAGGTATATATAGATCTAAAACCAGGGCGGGAAAACATGCATGTGGTATTCGTGCAAAAGGTAGAAAGGTGTAGTGATTTCTCCGTCCGTCTTTATGAATGAATGATTTTATGAATGAAAATGATACTACTACTTACCTTTAAACGTAGTATGACCCGTTTATATATTACGGTGACATATTCCGCCCGACAAGGGAAAAATTCGTCCCTGAATTTTCAAAACTTTATGGAGTATACTTACTTTATGTCCAGAAAACATTGTTAAACAAGTGGTCAAAAGACAGACATAGACAACTGATAGTTCATATACAAACTAAAATAGTTAAATCACTATCATAAAAAAATGAAAGTGAAAATGAAAATAATTTCACTTAATTATCAAATCATTTGGAATATGAAGATCCAACATGATCAAATCAGAAGGCGGCAAGTGCCACTCAACTACTTCAACATGGTGGAAACAAGTCAAAATATCAAATATGTAACTGTTTCTCACTATGTTTCAAATATCCATGACAACTAAGTTTTTCTCATACTCCGATACAACTTTCTCCATATGCTTAAACCAAGATATACTCAAATCTATTGTAAGGTGAACACCATCTACTAACTTAGAGAACATATACTTAATCTTTCCACCCTTCTTCTTATGAACATAAGTATGTAAGAATGGTGTGACCATGTTATTCTTACAATTCAGTTCAGTGATGAACTGATTTATCTCTCTCAACACACTATGGAATCGGTCTTGCATTTCATCGTAATCCTCATAAAATTTCAAGACATCTGTCTTATATATAGAGTATCTATGAAAATTCCACTCACGAAAACTAGATGTAGCAATAGTAGCTCAATATTCACAATGCAAGCTTTCAAGTTGGAAACATGATCAATTTCAAGTTCCAAGAATGATTCTTCATACTTATAATATCGATAATTTGTTCTTATCATGGTACAAATATCTGGAATTCCAGCAATAAAATAAATAATTTTATCAGACATGTCTTTTCCAATCATTGAAATAGCAACTTGACACAAATCGTTCTACTTGCCCCCAGGTTTAACATGAACATCACGACAAGCCATCCCATTGAAACATCTCCCTCTACTAGATGAATACAAATATGAGTGAGGATAACCAGCCATACCTAAGAACAAATCGATAAAACCAAGTAACAAAAATCGTAAAAATATATCAAAAGTCAGACTGAAAATCATCAGTATGAAAAATTGATCAATAAAAACTTATACAAATTATTTAACGATACAAAATAAAATCATCAAACCTCTGAGGGACCTTACTTACCCTTGTTGTCCTACGTAATGCAGGTTGTGCCTCGTGAATAGAAATATCAGATCGATCAAAGTCTTGACCTACTTTATCACTAGCATCTGCAATATCACTAGTCCTTACATGACTAGAATCAAAGTTTAGGGGTTCCCCAGGGTCATTACCTGTTACTACTGAAGTATTACTGTCTGCCTCATTTCTAAAACTTTGTTGAGTATCTGATAGAGATGACTGGACCTCAGACCTTGAATTTAACACAGATCCTGATGATGACGACTTAATGGATGAAGGCCAAAATTCGACGGCCATAGGATTAAGGTCAAACCGTGATGGCTTATGGGCACCATGTGTATTAGAACAGATATGTACCTCATCATCGTCATCACTGGAAATACTTACGTCATTTGGCTCATCCATGTGACCTTCATCAACAGTTTCCTTTTCCATTTCCTGTGTAGAATTTTCTGAACTATTATTTTCCTTACTTCGTTTTGGTTTGGGAGGAGTATGCTCTCGAACAATCTCCTTAGTAGGAAGAGATAAAATAGGAAGCAACATATTTCTATATACCGTGACCTTTCTCGAACGTCTATGTTCTGGCGTAAGGACGTAAACGGGTATATCTGTATCAGGTTGAGACTCAATGATATAAGGGTCTCTTTCCCATTTATTTTCTAGTTTATGCTTACCTTTGAAACCTACTTTCTTCAGCAAAACTCTGTCTCCTTTCTGCAAGTTCGAATCACGTACTCTCAAATCATATCGAGTTTTGTGACGTTTACCTGCCTTTTCAGCTACCGTGGCGGCTGTTTTGTAAGAACATTTCAATCTCTTTTCAAGGGAACTTACATATGTTATGTGATCTTTCACTGGTGAATCAGGTGTAACTCCCGGAAACGCGTCTATATCCAACCTCGGGTGCCAACCAAACATTAAAAAATGAGGACTATAGCCAGTACTTTCATGTCTTGTGGCGTTATAAGAATGCACAAGAGGAGCTACATACGATTTCCATTCTGGTTTCTTCTCTTCATCTAATGTGCCCAACATGTTTAGAAGTGTCTGATTAAATCGTTCCATCTGTCCGTTACCTTGAGGGTGATAAGGAGTGGTCCTGGATTTTTTTATATTAGCTAACTTACAAAGTTCAACAATGATCTTAGACATAAAATTCCTACCTTGATCACTGTGTAGTCGGGCTGGAAAAGAGTAATGTTGTATACAATTTTCCCATCAGCACTTAGCTGTTGTTTTTGCCGTTTGATTCCGTGTAGGTATTGCCTGAGCGTAGGGTGTAAAATGGTCAGTAATTACTAGTATATTTTCATACCCACCTTTTGACTGTTCTAAGGAAAGATAATCAATACAAACTAGTTCAAAAGGATATGAAGACTGAATATTTACCAACTCTGCTGATGTTTTACACTTAGACTTCCTAAGAATACAGTTACTACAAGACTTTACCTTTATGTCTATGTATTTATCCATACCAGGCCAATAAAATCGGGATTTAATCAGAAACAATGTTCTATCTCTTCCCTGATGTCCTGCATCATCATGCAGTCCTTGAAACACGACTTCTCTGTAAACTGGTGGTAAAACCAATTGACTTACCTTTTCACTATAAAGATTACTATATCTGTACAAAATCTTATCATTCAAGGTAAATTTGTCCCAATCACGCAAATACTTACGTACTCTTCCGATTCTAAAGACGTTTTCCTTTTTGTAGGTTTGTGCCCAATCTGCAAAAGGGTTTTGACTCTTCGAATATCTGGATCCGCATTTTGCTCTTCATGCCAATCGATAGCACTGATATCAACATCGGAGACAAGACTGTCGTCAATACTTACATTTTGAGTTAACAAGACTGTCTCAATACATGGATTACTGGCAGAAACTACACAAGCTGAACATACCGCTTTTATAGCATCATGAAACATCTGTTTGGTTTCTGGTTGTATTCTTGACAAGGGATCAGCATCGCCATGAGCCTTACCTGCTCTGTAGGTCAAATTGAAGTCATAGTTAGAAAGGGAAGCCACCCATCTATGACCAACAGCATCCAACTTAGCCTTATCAAAGATATAAGTCAACGGATTATTATCGGTTTTAACCTCGAACTTACTGCCATACAAATATTCATGAAACTTATCCGTCACAGCCCATTTAAGAGCAAGAAACTCTCATTTATGAGCCGGATAACGTCTCACTGCTCCTCGCAAACTATGACTAGCATAGGCAATTACTCTGTCAATGCCACCCTGTTTCTGATACAATACCGCCCCTAAACCTTCATTACTTGCATTAGTATGCAAAATGAATGGCAACGTATAATCAGCGTATACTAAAATAGGGGGATATGTCAACTTCTCAATTACCTGATCCATAGCTTTCTGTTGATCCTCATTCCATGACCACTTTGTCGGAACTTTCTTACTTTTTACCTTCGTCTTTCTTTTGTTTGTGGTATGACCAATCAATAGATCATTCAAAGGTTTGACTATCTTAGCGTAATCCTGAATAGAACGTCTATAATATGACGTGAATCCTAAAAACTTTCTCAGGTCTTTGACATTCTTGATAGCTGGCCAGTTTTTCACGACTGAAACCTTATCTGGGTCAGTTTATATGCCACCATCGGAAACAATAAACCCAAGATATTTGATTTCCGTCTTGAAAAACTCGCACTTCTTACCTTTTAGTTTCAGGTTCTGCTCCTTCAGTCTTCTAAAAACAGACTCTAACCTTTTAATATGCTCATCTTCTGTCTTGGAAAATATGATGATGTCGTCGAGATATATAAGACACTCTCTGAGATGTAACTCATTCATGCAGCGCTCCATTAACCTTTGGAATGTTGAACATGCATTTGTGAGACCAAAAGGGAGGCGATTAAACTCATAGAACCCAAGGGGTCCTAAATTGAATGCTGTTTTCGGATTGTCCGTCTCTTTAACCGCGCACTGCAAATAGGCTGAACGAAGATCCAGTTTAGTAAAGAATAGGGCACCCGATAAACAGTCTAAAGTGTCCTCAATCCTCGGCAAACTATGAGCATCTTTTATAGTCTAACGATTTACACCTCTATAATCAATGCACAGACGTACGGATCCATCAGACTTCCTAACTAATACTAAGTTACTGGAATAAGGACTTGATGACTCCCTGATAACACCAACTTCTAACATCTCTCTTAAATGTTCCCTTACCTCATCAAACATATAAGGTGGTATCCTTCTATATGGTTCCCTATAAGGTTTATCATCAGTAAGATTTATCTCATGTTCAACCAATCTAGTGTATCCTAAGTCTGTTGGGCCAGTTGAGAACACGGATTTCCACTTACAAATTAAGTCCTGTAACTTACCTCTGGTACTCGGTGTCAAATGTTTTAAGTCAATATCAAGTTTTTTTTAAATGTTACCTGTATTTGAGTCTTTGCTTTCTAAATTGCTGGCATCTTTATTTACTTTACCTAAATCAGTATGTCTCATGACCTTCACCTCGTTCAATCCACAAATAGTACTTTTAGGTTTCAGATATACTACTTTGGCGGTCATATTGAATATCCTTACAGGTATTCTGTTTTTACCTGATGACTTCACACTTACTACTCTAGGGCAAACACCTAGAGTTCCATATGTATCATCAAAACACTCAGTGACTGCTGTTTCTAGAACAGTCTTTGACTTACATATACCTGATACAGTCAATACAGACATTGGACCAACCTTAATAGGCCTTTTGTTTGTTGATTTAACCAAATTAATACTAGCATCTAACGCCGAAAAGCTATATCCCAATTATGGGGTACTTTAACGTGTGAATCACTAACAAAAGTCTTAATGGGTCTCAATATGTTTGTACCAATCACCACTGGAACAGATTTGTTATAATCTGTTTCAGGTACAACCAATAATAAAACCATCATATTGTCTGACTGAAAGGTAACAGATATACTTACCTCTAAATATCCAAGATAAGGTAAAGGGGAGCCTTCAGCAACCTTTACCAAAAGTGTAAACTCATCTAGGGTTTTAATATCAGGGGGTGGACGCATAGACTTTACAGTCGCTACACTTATAGTAGACACCATAGAACCACTATCTAATAATGACATACATTTGAACTTATTTACATAGACAATTGATTCAGTTGCCCTTCCTACCATCCTATCTAATAATGACGGTTTACTTACAGTATCATGGCTTAATTTACCAATTGTGGAGCTATGCTCAACAGCATCAAGTCTTAAATCTCTAATTGGCCCCGCATTAGAAATTCCTATTAGTTTAAATTACCTTCACTTTTCATTTTGTCGTCTGTTTTTGGGTGGTCTTGGTTCGAGCTATTTTTATCTTCATGACCTCTATAGTTTTGATAGCCCCTACCCCGACCATAACGTCTAGGGTTATACCTATTGCCACCTCTATACCCACCATTATACTGGGTATTACTGGTTTCTTTTTCTGGTGTCTTTCCTGAATTTTCAAGAGTATCTAACCTTTTACCCATGCGATCTATTTTTTTCAAAATATCATCAAGTTTTTTTTTAATCTGATGATATAGGTTGGTGGTGCACAGTGGTAATACCTTTATCTGAATTGGCCAACTCAAGCTCAATTGCCCGTATCTCTTTTCTAAGTTGATCAAAATCTTTGATTGTATCAAACTTATACCTACTTGAATGTTCAAGTAATGGGTCCCTAAGTCCTGACCAAAATTTTGACTTAAGCATTTGGTTCTTAGCAACACTACTTATATCACCTGTCGCAACAGCTGACTGAATTATGGACTCTAACTTCATTCCATATTCAGCTACAGATTGATTTGGCTGTTGTGTTTCTTTAAAAAAAATATCAAGTAGAGTCTCACTAGAATACACATTACCATATACACCATCTAATTTGTCAATTATGTTCTCGGCTGTCGCATTTTCAGATAAAGACAACAAAAGACTGCGAGCCTTTCCCTTTAAAGACCCTCTTATTGCCTGTAAAACTGATGAAACTGTGTAATTACCCTCGCGTAAAACACATTTCACTTCCAACTTCCAAACATCAAAAGAGGTTTCACTCTTTTCCTCGCCAGAAAATATAGGCAACTTAGGCTTTTGATAAGCATTACAACTTGATGTATCACCAAATAAAGAATGCCCTTTCAATGCATTACTAAGCAAGAAACTATAATTTCTGACTGGCGGAGGGGTCTTAGTTGAACTTGAACCTTCTGTCTTAAACTTAACCTCCTTTGGTGTGCTATGTCTAGGTTCCAGATCTTTGACAACCTTATAATCAGTATGGGCATGTAAAAACCTTATCATCTTGTCTATATCTGCTTTAGACACACTTTCATTCAACTCATCCTGATCTGAACTTTTATTACTTGCCATGATGTTTAAGTCTCAAATTGTACTGAGTGTCTCCCTTTTCACTATACAATACTAATATATAGAAAATCTAATGATAATGAAATTGATGATGATATGATGAAATGATAACTACTTACCAGTCATATGTCAAATGTCAGGAAGAGGGAAGATAGAAAACTAGAAGCAGTTTCATGCAGGATTCAAGACGTGCTGTGGTGTATTGTGCAGCTATCTGAAAAACAGACTAGAATAAATAACTTGTTCATGAAAATTGCCCACTATGATATAATTAAACTAAAATTAAACTATAAACAGTTCAAAATAATTTTCAAAATTAAATATAGATAAACAAATTATTTTCAATTGTCATTTAAAGTTTGTTCAATTAGAAATCAATATACTATCAGTTAACAGTTCTGTATTTTAAACACGTGATGTTTCTATTGTATCTGGTCCTCGACAGGTGTACAGGTAATCATCGTACATGTAGTAGCTACGGACAATCAATTTCGTAGTAGTGTTGACGAAACGATACGTTAAATCTCCATGATTAATACACAATAAACGGATATATTGGCAAGCACATCGTGTGTATATTCTTTAAACATATTTGTTATAACACTGCATTTCAATAAATGAAATATGATTCACAATTTTCTTGATAATAAAGGTATGCGCTTAACACTTAAGCTGTAAAACTATAGCGTACCTTTTCACACGGACTTGGATTTTATTGATACATACTCTCCATATTACGGAAAATTTTAGGCCTACAATATGCCGTTGTTTCCTTGTTTTTCTGTTAAACTGTGAAACGACGGACTAATACGGAGTGGATAATAGTTCTAGTTGACAGGATAGACTGAGTGTAAAACGGACATCTGAGCCGGACAACGGAACTAAACCAATGGTACAATCAATGTGCAGAAATAATGTGGTTGAATCTAAATCTCGGTAGAATCTCCATTTGTCACAGTGTTTTGTGCCTCATTTGATGTGATGCGGGCTTGAGGATTATTTGGGCGTGACTTTCCACAAAATAACCAAACATCATTTCAACCATCTACATTTTATTCACACTGAAAATACATTGTACAAATAATTTACTATAATGTGGTATTCGTGCAAAAGGTAGAAAGGTGTAGTGATTTCTTCGTCCGTCTTTATGAATGAATGATTTTATGAATGAAAATGATACTACTACTTACCTTTAAACGTAGTATGACCCGTTTATATTTTACGGTGACATTATTATACCAGTTCTACATGGCTTTCCCCTTTTTGATCGATTATACTCAAGAAAACTCCCCCTGTATATGTTCCTTTTTACTCCCTTTTTCATCTTCCGTGGATCGACCTATTTTCTTAGAAGCCCTGAAATTTCATTATTTACTTTATATTGTTTATGTCTTAGATTATGGCTAATGATCTGATTAGCTACAGGGCATCAATAGGGATAATTTACTGCTCTACTCATTGTATTTTTGTGTATAAACATGTTATTGTGAGTATGTCTCCCATTGATGATAATTTTTATTTATTAGGTCTACTTGTAAATTGTATTTCAACATGTTTTGTTAAATGTAAGCTTCACATTGACAATATTCAGTTTTTTCTTTTCTTATGATCTATAGTTCTGCTTGCGAACGATATTGCCGAAAATCCCGGACCGGAGACTAGTGATACGATTTCAAGTGGACTGACAATTTTTCATCTCAATATTAGAAGTATTAGGAACAAACTAGATTCTATTTTATATTTGTTAGATCACGATATCTTGTGTTTCACTGAAACACATTTAGATGATTCCATTACCGATGACGTTCTGGCTATACCTGGATATGACGTTATTATCAGAAAAGACAGAGCTGGAATAGGCATAGGTTTAGGTGGTGGCATTATATTGTACCACAAAGACTACATTAAGGTTGATCGTAGACAAGATCTCGAACTACCTGGTGTAGAATTTATTTAGGTCGAGATTAAAACCAAACCCCAGCAAACTCTATTGAATTTCTCTTATAGATCCCCACAGTTCACTGATAGAAATTATTGGTCATTATTTAAGAAGTCGATAGGATTAGCTTATGATCTTTCACCCAATCTATTGATTGTTGGTGATCTAAATATTGATTTTCTGTCGCGTACACCTTTTTATGTCAATGATGTTTTGTCCGTGAATGGGCTGGCTAATGTTATACACGAACCAACTCACTTCACGGCTAATTCGTCATCATCAATAGATCCTATATTGGTTAGTGATACTATCCGTACTATAGAATGTGGTACTTTACCGATAGATAGAGCTATCAGTGACCATGACTGTACCTATATAGAAATTGAGTGTAGATTCAAGCTAAGTAAATGTGTTAAACGTATTGTATGGGATTACAACCACGATGATTACGAACGGTTTCGACAGCAAGTTTCAGATACTGACTGGGATACCATAATAAATGACGATGTCATTACTAACAAAGTTTGTATTAACATAACGATAAACCATGGATATCTTCGGAACTAAAAATGGAAGCTAGAAAAAGAGACAGAATTAGACAGAATTTTCTCCGATTAAAAACTCGTAGTAAAGAGCTGAAGTAAAAGTCTCAGCGCAATAAAGTAAACAATATTAAAAAAACAGTGCAAAGTGTCTTACTTCGAAAAAATAAGCGAATCGCTTTCTGACCTCAAGACAACAAAGATAAAAATGTATTGGCGAACCGTCAAGCAACTGCTTAAGAATTCTTCCCCTAATTCTTCATTACCCCCTATTTGTGCACATGAAAATGATACTGTATATAAATTCGAAGATCAAGAAAAAGCGCAACTATTAAACGACTAGTTTTGCTCCATTGCTACTTTAGACAACGACAATAAAGATACCCCCTACATGACGGACAGAGGACCCGGTATTCTAACCTAAATTATTGTAACAGAACTGGACATCAATGACATTATCTCTTGCCTGGACCCGCAAAAAGCATCTGGACCATATTATATTAGTAACCGTATGTTAATTGCCGCTAAAAACACAATTTGTCGCCCACTCTGTAAATTGTTTAATTTGTCTCTAAGGAAGAAATGTTTTCCGTCGTTTTGGAAACTCTCTAGCGTTTTAGCAGATTTTAAGAAATCTGACAAATCGATCGCTTCGAACTGTAGACCAATATCGCTTCTTAGTTGTGTTTTGTTGGATTGTTGTTATGAACAGTGAGTGTTCACTAGGAAATATTTCTCTATTCTTGTATTTTTGTAGTCGTTTTGTGTAGTTATTTTTCTAGCTGAATTGAATCTTTTATTGATATTGAATTTTATTGTGGATTGTTGTTGTGCTTTGACATTGGGAATTTCAGGGGGAGAGTTGATTTCTCACTTTTGAGACAGACCAGTTCCTATTTTTAGCGATGTGAGATTGTCTTATCTTGCACTAGTGCAAGACAATAAATATCACGTGCGTTTTACCGGCAAATATATGCTGTACAGTTTATGTCAACTACCCCCAGTTCTCCATGCTTCACCAATAAAACCACGATTCTATTACATAAGTATTTTTAAATTAATGTATGTATACTAGACTGCTAGCTAATAATTTAACTATCGTGCACCTTTCATGTTTCACGGTGTATGACTTTCAAGTCAATGTTTGTTTACTTTGAGTAAATAATAGAGTGCTCTCCCTTGTTAGTAACTAACGTACCTCCCTTTGACCAAATTCAAATATTTTTTCACAGCCACAGGTGTAGTGTTGAGTTACATTTATCATATATTTATTAAATACATTGTATTTTATTATGAAATACATTTAAAATACTGCCAAGACACGGATGCATATGAATAAATTGAATATTTACTTCAGCAATGGAAACAAAATTTGCGGGAAAACGCTCGATCGGGAATGTAAACAAAACAATTAGGTAACAGCTGATAAAAGTGAGAAATAAAATCAAACACCGGCAAAAAGTGCAAGACAGGGAAATCTCCGACACCCTCGGGTAAGATTTCAATCGTTCGCTGACTCGGCGAGCCTCGTCAGCGAACGATTGTAATCTTACCCTCGGGTGTCGGAGATTTCCCTGTCTTGCACTTTTGCCGGTGTTAGATTCTATATATCTCACAAAACTAGTTTAACCCCTCCATATTCATGTGTGCCTGTCCTAAGCCATGAACTTTTGTCAAAGTCTTTGTTTGTTGCTGTCTCTTTTTTGTTGTATGTTATTTAACGGAATAGTCTCATTGGATTTTTCTTAATATGATGTTGAATTACTCACATTGGTTTCTTTGTCTGGTTTGGACCTATGCACAGAATGCAAGCAGTGGACTTTGGTCCTTTGTTGAAGAGAGCTTGACGTTCTCTGTATAAGATTTTGTATTTTGCTATTTTGTTGGATCATTTTCTCATGAAAAAAAATATTCAAGTCAAATGTTATGACCAGATTTTATTTCCTGTTTATTAGAAGAGCCTTTCAAGATTTTTGGCGGCTGATTAAGTTATCACGTTTGTGCGTATCCGATACCGGCGCGCGTTATTTGTATTTATGCAAAATATAATGAAACAAAAAAAATCATAATGTAAATATTCATCAGATATACCATTTCAACACCACTAAATGATAAGTATTTTGATTATTTCCACTTGCATTTGTGAGTAATTGTCGTCAATGAAAAAAAAAAAACCGCATCCATCAACCAGAGACGGTATATATGTTACAGTAAATTTGTAAAATTAGTAATTTTGTAAAATTACTGAAATTTTCAGTAATAATTTTCAGTAAAATTACTGGCCACTTTAGTAATTTTGAAAAATCACAAAAAATTTCAGGAATTTTACAAAATTACTGAAATTTTATTTAGGAATTTGACAAAATTACTGAAATTTATTTACTTGCTTTAATATTCGAACAACAAGAATGAAGAATAATGTTAACATTAATTCGCTAATACTATATAAAGAAATACTAAAAATGCAAAATAAGCTTATGGTTTTGAGCTTGTTCATGTATTTTTTCATTCAATGACTTATTTGTTTCCTGCTTATCTTAACATTGGAGCAATACGATGTCAGTTTAACATTATTTACTAAAGTTTCAAAAACTGTATGACACACACAATCTTACATCACTCAAAATATGAAATAGTAATATTATGATCATCTATTTTTTCAAGACAGGTTTGGGTGACATCTACTAGTACTGTTGTATAACTTGCCCGCTTTACGACATGCACATGGATTTTGTTCACAACGATTTTTGCCGGAACAGCCACACTTCTGAGAAACCACTGACCATCACAAATTGAATTCAATCTGACCGCTTGTCGGAAAGAAATGAAATTGTCCGCTAAAATATCAGAAGGCTTAAGAACTCTATGCTGGGGGGGAGGGGTATATTACTATCAAGGTGTGGGAAATTTATAATGGAAAAAATTGAAGTCGTCTATTTTGTCATGACATCTGGTAGAAAATTGACCATTGGTGGATAAAAAACAGGTAGCTTTAGTATTACCTTTTATTTGCAAAGTCTGATGTATGAAATATCTTTACTTCTACGCAAGTTTCAGAAAAAGGAAAATATTTAAAATTCATTAAACAAAATTCTATTGGTGATTTAAATTAAAAAAATAGGGATTGTTTAACATAAAATCAATAATGCATATATGTTAGTTATCTGATCACCCGTAACAAAATATATATTTAAATTTGGCTACCTGTCATTAAGCAGGAAGTTTGGAAATATATACATATACACCATTCTTTAATTATCTTGATGTCAGGTAAGAATGGTTTTTTTTCTAGTTTTTCTTCTTTAATTATCGAAATGTGTTTCCATCTTAAACTTGACCTTGTTCATCCTCCAACAACAAATTCAAATAGTCACATTAAATAATCGTAATTAAAATCGAGGAATCATTAAGATTTCGTTGTAAAAATTGAATTATAAGGAATATTTGAACTTGTTGAACAGGTTATACTTGCATAACCTGGTTTGGGTCAGTATACGCTTTTCATAAACCGCTTCGCGGTTCATTAAGGGTACACTGACCCAAACCAGATTATATCGTATAACCTGTTCAACAATTTCAAATATTCCTTAAATAGAAACAAAAATGTAAATGACGTACGAAGCATCTCATGCACACTTTGCAATGTCATCAAGTTGACAAAACAACTCGACAAGATGTCATGAAAGAGTCGATAAGTTGCATAACAAGTGAACAAGTTGGCCTTTAGATGTTGACAAGTCGTAAAATATACTAGACTTTCTGACATGCTATAATTAGTTCCGAACTAAATCCATGTTAGATCAGAACTAACTTAACAAGGTGTGTACCATATGCGATTCCATACATGTGCGCTGCCATAGCAAACAACTAAAGCTACTGATACTGCAATTTCTTATCTTTAATATGTTAAGATAATTATTTTACATACCTAGTAAATTTATCATCAGGGGTTATATCTAATCCTTATGAGGAAGTTGTAGTTGTAGCCATAAGGTGTTTTATATGGGAGATAGCCCCTTATGGCACTAATGATTTCCAGATGATACCTTCTGGCTCAAAGAATTTGAGTATAACTGAGATGGTACCTTTTTGTTTATAATGTTATCTATGTTGATATTAGGTTGATGAAACTGTGTCATGTTATAATATCTGATATTTCTGTCATTCCGATGGTTTTAGCTGAAAATCCGCACAAATGGGAGATAGCACCTTCTGGCTCTAAACCATCGATATATTTAATCACGTGGCACATAATTACAACTTCGAAGTTGTCATATGTATAAAATCAGTTCTATTAAAGAGAATCGATGGCCTCTACCATCATTTAAATAGAGATAGTATACACGGTCATATTAAAACATAATAGTGATACAATAGTCACCTTTGAAGGAAGAATTTGAAGAAACCAAAGGGGCAATCAGATATCACCTTTTAACCAACGTGTAATTACCAATACCATCTTTCGTAACATAATACTTTTCAACAAGGTGTTGATATCTTCAGAAAAATATTTTGAAAGATAAGATGAGACAATTCTTTAAAAACCCTGATTTAATCATTTAATACTCAGAATACAGTGTCGCTTTAAAAACTCAAACGTGTGAGTTGTGAGTTGTGAAATATAAACTCCATACGAAGGAGCGGTTGTTACAATTCAATTCAACAACAACACAAATAATGATCAATCCGTAAACATTAACGATGAACTTTCTCAATCTGAATCTGCTGAAAATATATTAAAAAAATGTTCCCAGGTTGAACCCCAACAAGAAACAAACGTCTTAAAACGCCAAAAGCTTGAAAGTCCAAATGAGCAACCTTATGAAATTAAGCAAAGCGAACGACAACCAGGTCGCAGGCTATCACACCCTGTCGGACCAAACACACGACAAACTAGCGACAGTGCTATTATACACCAACAGGTATACCTATCCCGAAACAGTCTGGTGTCAAATCTACCAAGGGTCCGACCAAACGTGAAATTGAAATAACTGATATTGTCAATAATAGCATACAAAGTGAATCATTTGTTTCAACATTGGTATCTACGATAACAGATGCAATCCAACATAACCTCGAGCTTACAATTCGTCAGACAATATCAGCTGCTATCACCACATCTGTGACTGATATGCAGAACATCATAACAAACCAACAAATCCTTCTATCCAATCAACAAACAACAATAGAGGGCTTAACAAATAAAATCAAACAGCTAGACGAAATAATCGAAAGCCAAAACTTAAAAATAAATGACCAACAGAACACAATTGACCAGCTTAAGCAATCTGTTGCCAGCCTAGATAGGAGGCTAGAAGAAACCGAGCAGTACTCTCGTCGCACCAGCCTGCGATTCAATAGTGTAAAATTGCCTACAAAGCCAAATGGCCAAATAATAAAGCCCATAAATTCCGATCAACTTGTCCTCGACATCTTTAATAATGAGTTAGGATTAGATCTCCAACTGCAGGATCTTCGAAGGACTCGTCCTATTAGTCCAGTACAAGACGCAAAGTCAACATCATAGCCCGCGTTATTTCATATAGGCCAAGACAACAAGTTTTTTTTTCAAATAAGCGAAAACTAAAACAACAATGTGGCACGTTTATTTCCGAAAACCTAGCAACCCGCAGATATGCGTTGATTTCTGATCTCAACAAATTACGACAAAACTTCGATATAAATTCGTGTTGGTCGTATTTTCGCAAAAGTCCATGAAGATAGTGAAAAAACATTGATCAAGGACGTACATGATATTGACCTGTTGAGACGTCAACCCAGACTACAATCTGTTGAAGTCCAGCATGAATCTGTGGAGTAACTCTTGTGATATAATAATAAACAAACTGCCTATCAAAAAATAATAGTCTGTTCATTTGTCGTGTTATTTTATAACTAAATATCTTTCTTATTTAATTGTTTCTTAACAAATGTTACCATTGCCATATATATGTTAATTCTCACATTACAAAAAGTAAATATTATGATGCTATGAATTGGTAGCATATTATATAAAAGTAACTTTATATCATATTAACCATTTTTTCATTGTTGTCCAAACATTAATATCTACAAAATGAGAAATTTTCCATGATCAGATCAGTCACGAATTAGCACCTCTGTGGTTTACTTAATTAAAATACATACTTGATTCTCAATTGTGTCTTCCCACCACGGGACAGTCTTTTTCTACATTCGGATAATGTTTACAAATACACGGTGTGTTCGAATAATTTGTTTTTCTATTATGACGAGTAAATAATCCACAAGTATATTATATGTACGCATGTGTCACATTATGTGGTCACTTTTATAAACTCCATTGTAATAGCTAATTAACACTCGATATAAATACTATATTGTAACTAGCAAAAAACATATGCATACGGCAAAAACAAAAAGAATTCCTTCGGCACACTAGTGTGAGCACGATTGTCACGGGAAAATATATAGGTCATGAAAAGATAATGAACAGAGTGATGTTTGTGCAGTAGTTTCATCTACGTTTTCGGAAAGTTGTGGAAATAAGAAACTTTGTTCTTGTCCTAATTACTAACGATATCAAAACGGTGTTCTACTGATGGGAATTAAGGGAAAACAACCCTGTAACTGTATATATTTTGTAGTTTGATTTGTTTTGTTTTGTTATGTATAAAATATTATTTATGTTTGCCAAGTCAACAATTACTGTTTAATACATATTTATGAAAACCTATTTCTAGATTTATTGTAAGGTGTTATTTACATCTTGTATTAAGATCTTTATTTGTTTAAATCAATTCAATTCAATTCTATACTTTATTAACGTCTCGCCTTATGCATAGGTACATAAAATAACAAATAATAGAATTAAACATGCTATATATATATATACACACAATCCAATCAATACATATTTTTTGAGAGACGATAAGACATGATACATCAACAAGTACATACATGTAATACAAATATTAATACATAAATAAAAATATTATTTACAATATAACACTTCTTTGCGTTTTTTAAGGATAAAATTACAGGTTTTGGCAACTATTCTAAAAATATCTTGTTACATTACTATCAAGGTGTGGAAAATTTATAATGGCAAAATTAAAGTTGTCTCCTTTGTCAAAAATATGGTGGAAAATTGAGCATTGGAGGATACAAAACAGGTAGTTTTAATATTACCTTTTTTTTTTCTTACAAAGTTTGATGGTACATGATATATCCTTACTTCTACACAAGATTCCGAAAAAGAAGAATATTTAAAATTTACAAAGAAAAGAAAAAAGAAAAAGAAAATAGTATGGTCATTTAAATTTAAAAAAGGATTCCATAATATAAATCACCTATGGATATCATAGGTAGATATATTTTATAATGTGTAATTCAATAGAAGTAGACTTTAAATTTGACTACTAAGTACATGTATTTCTTTTCCTCAAACAGGTTGTGTAAAAACAATGGGAGACATACATAAACCTTTTTTAATTATCTTGATGATGTCAGGTAGGTAATTTTCTTTTTTTTCTTCTTTAATTATCGAAATGTGTTTCCATTTTAAACTTGAAATTGTTTGTAGGTGTATTTCCAGTAATAAAGTATAACAACAGCCGTAGTATGCATGTTTAGATTTAATGTTTAATATTTAAAAAAAAATTGTTCAAAGCTTTAAAATAGAGTAATAGAGAAATATAGTAAAGCATACCATCTGTCCACGAAGCCATGAAGCCTGGACAGCATAACAGGGTCTTTGAATGATTTCTATAAATATTCATGATGAAATGTCAAAACCGAGTACAGTTTAGAACAGAACGGTGAAATGAAATCAGAACAATTTGCATACGATTCAAACAGAGACCGTCGTGGTCGTGATCGTCTGGTAACTAGATCCATAACTATCTGTGCAATCAGTGCATATCACCACTAAAGTGAGTTTTCTTTCCGAGGATGGTGAGGTGTACTTTATGTGAGGAAGTTTGTCAGTCACTTGCGGCAGGTAAGTGGTTTTCTCCTGGTACTCCGATTTCTTTCACCAATAAAACTGACTGCCAGAATATAACTGAAATATTGTTGAAATTCTTCTCGACAACGTTTGTTCACTGACACGATGAATGCATTAGCAGCAAGACCAAATTGGTTGGCAGGATAGTTGTGCTGTGGGTGTCCACTGGCAACAGGAATGTTGTCTAAAGTTATTATAGTAGCAGGACACTGACGGTCAACCAATCGCCAATAACATCTCTCATGACGTCTAGTTTTTACGGAAAACTTATAGTCAACTCTGCCATTCTCTAAAAAGTCAACGTGAGCTTGCGCATTTGCCATACTTTTAAATCAATGCATATACTTTTTCATAATTGTCCTTATATCATATCTTGTTTTTAATGTGTTTTTATAATCAAATTTTGTATTCTTTAAATTTGTTTAAAACATCACTCAAATGTTAAGATCAGAAGAAGAAAAAAGAAACCATTTACTTTCCACTATATGCTGGGCTTGATATCTCTTTATGAAAAACTATATAAACACACTTTGGTGATTTTCATTAATTATTGATTTTTTGTTATTCTAATAATTAACCATCATTTGTTGTGTTTGAAAAAAAAACAAAAAAAACACTAATTATATCTTAATTATATTTTCAGTTTAAATAAAACTTTTTAATTTTATAATCAATAAGTGAAATATCACTTGCTATGCTTAGTTAAATCCAATGAAAATGCACTTAACATATGTTGATTTAAGAAAAAAAAAAATGACAAATTTAATGAGAAATGAAATAATATATATTTGTGCAATTTAATTTTAAAAAAGTAATTATTAAGTCAAATATCAAATGCAATATTTAGTTAAAATCTAATGAAACCGAAGTAAAACACCGTGATTTAAAAAAAAAAAAAATGACAAATTTAATGAGAAATGAGATAATATATTTGTTGTAATGTAATTTATAAGTGCAATATCACATGCTATATTTAGTTAAAATCTAATGAAAATGAAGTAAAACAGATTTGAAATAATATATTTGTTGAAATTTAATCTAAAAAAAAAAGTAATTAATAAGTGAGGTATCACATGCTATATTTAGCTAAAATCTAATGAAAATGAAGTAAGACAAAACAAATTATTTCTTTCATTTACATGTAACTTGACTTGTTAATTATAAAAATTAGTGAACAATCAATCTTGGAGAGCATATTTCATGTGTGTTTACATTTTTAAAGTTTAATATAAATATCAATTATTATGTTTCATTATGTTTTCGTATTTTATGTAATTCCATTTATGTAGAAAGAACAAAAAAAAACACTCAAATTTACCTTGATATACCTGTGATTACCCTTATTGTTCACCCTTAATGGGACCCCTTAATCCCTCTTAATTCGGAAGGCAAAAATTATTTCATAGTCTCACATAGCCAACATTTTTTCTTACCTGTACCTATATAAAAAATAGAATGTTGGCTAAATGAGACAACACCTAATTATCATACCTTTGTAAATATTTGATCATTTTGATTACGTAATTAAAGTTATGACAACCAATATATTTTTTTTATTCTTTACAAATAATGCAAATATACAATGATTTTAATCGGATGAAAACTCAAGTATAACTCCCTTTTTGAGGCAGAACCAGGACCCCTTATCGGTCACTTTGTCAGGTTCAGATTCCTTATTTCTCTTAAACCATAATACATACAGGTATAGAGATATGAAAATATGTACACAATTTACAATATATACAGACAGGTGATAACAAGAGGTTAACCGGGAGTCGACACACCTTTATTAATAATTCTGACAAAACGACATAATTTTTGGAGTTCTATTGTTGAAGTTGATGTCATTAATAGTTTGAACTTAATTATGTTTGGATTTATACGAATATTTTTCTTTATGTAAATTTTTCTTTGATTGCCGAAATACTGATATTTAAATAGATAGTGAAATTAATCTCCAATTTCTCCATTATTACATAAGAGACATATTCTATTCTCTCTGGATATGTTTTTCCATCTACCATTTTCGATTGGCAACTTATGGTTTGTTGTTCTAAATTTACTTAATGTCAAAATATCCTTATCATTTAAAATATTTAAGTAGTTTTCGAAAACCAAATTATCTTTATATATTCTGTAACCTCCCCCCTCCCCCTGGTCAAACAGTGAGGAAGAACTTTGTCCTAACCATGCAAACTTTCCCATATAAAATAACAATATACATACAATAAATATTCGCGATCACGATGCCTGAAATATAAGTAAAAGTCCATTCATAAACACATACGCGCTGTGCTATTCAGACGGCTGTACACGCTTCACGAATGAAATAACAACTGAACATGAAAAAGTAAATGAGTAGCACATAGCAAATCTAATAAATACACACGCAAACAATCAATTATCCTATCCCTAATTCCTAATCGTAGCAATATGTAACATGAATATAACTTACCATTTACTGTTTAAGTAAACCTACCTCAACCCATAGGCTATTCTTTTGTGCAGTACAGTAATGTTCAGGGTAGAGCTCCCAATCGCTACAAAAATTATACGGTCGTCATCACAATCTGGTTGACACTTACCAAATATCCAGATCTCAAATAACAATGAATCTTTCTCATTCTACGTAGATTTTTTTCTTTCCTCTATCACCGCGCATTATTATTATTATTATATTTATCAGTATTTTTTATAGGATTATCTTTTGGCCAACACCATGTTTGCCTGAAATATAAAGACAGGGGTGTTACTATGGATATTATTTGTAGCGTAGACAAACTTATTCATGAAATTATGTTTAGAAATCCTGCTGGGAAAGAAAACGGATACTGTGGACCGCCGATCAGGGTTAAAAAAGAAAAAGTTTTCTGTTACAACGAAATGTTCAATATTAATCAAGACTTGACAACAAACAGAACAACATTAACCATTAAAAAGAACGAACTTATGTATGGTGAATGGAAGTGCGACCATGGAACAAATATTGGATCTGACAGCGTAGATATAAAAATGCCAGGTAAGTATTGGCAACTTATAGCAAATAACGTAAAACGAGTTTGAAGATACCAAAGGGAAAATCAGAATCCGTAAATCGAAGAAGGACAGATGATACAATGGTCAAAGGAAACGGAGAAAAAACGATCCACAAAACACTACACAGAAATCTAAAAATCGAGCAACATGAACCTCACTAAAACCTGGGAATGAACTCAGGTGCTCCGGAAGGGTCGAAAGTTTCTGTTTCACTAGTGGCATCCTTCGTGTTGCTCTAGTTACAAACCCGGTGATAAGTAATGAATAAGGAAATGACCAGTGAGTGCTTATGACAAGTGGAACATATTATGTAGCAGTTAACCAAGTCATGGTTTATTGGAAATAGCAATTCGCGAAAACATCTCAGTGTCGAAATGGCAACGATCATACGGATGAGGATTAGTATAATGTTCTTGTGGATAAGGATTAATATAAGCTCTTTCGGATAAGGATTAATATAAATTCTTTCAGATAAGGATTAATATATGTTCTTACCGATAAGGATTAATATAAGTTCTTTGGAATAAGGATTAATATAAGTTCTTTCAGAAAAGGATTAATATAAGCTCTTTCAGATAAGGATTAACATAAGCTCTTCCAGATAGGGGTTAATATAAGCCCTTTCAGATAAGGATTAATGTAAGTTCTTTCGTCGAATAATGCTTAGTACAACTTCTTCCGGATACGGATTAATATCAGTTCTTTCAGATAAGGATTAACATATGTTCTTACGGATAAGGAATAATACCAGTTCTTGTGGATAATGATTAATATAAGTTCTTTCGGATGAGGATTAACATAACTTCTTTCATATAAGGATTAATATAACCTCTTTCAGATGAGGATTAATATAAGCTCTTTCAGATCAGAATTAATATAAGCTCTTTCAGATAAGGATTAATATAAGCTCTTCCAGATAGGGATTAATATAAGCCCTTTCAGATAAGGATTAATGTAAGTTCTTTCGTCGAATAATGCTTAGTACAAGTTCTTCCGGATACGGATTAATATAAGTTCTTTCGAATAAGGATTATTATTATCTGACTATGAATATTTCTTTTATCTGATTGGCTAAAAGAATGATTTTTTTTCTTCATAGAATTTGATGAATACTGACCAAGCTTTCAGTTTCCACAAAGATTAAATTTGATCGTTCTAGAAGAGCCTTTGGAACGTTATATTAACCTCACGTGACTCTAAAATCGGAAAATCCCTACTTTTAATTTTAGTTTTAGTCTTAGGTTAATATAACGTTCCAAATATAGGCTTCTCTAGAACGATCTAAATTAATCTGTGCAGTATGCATAAATCGTTCTTGTTATCATTAAAATTTACAAAAACACATGTAGTGTTTAATGCCAATTTATAAAACATGACCCAGTTGACATTTATAAGAGTTTCATATAATAAAACAATTACTGATTTTCATTTCGATTAATATAAGGATATATCGTTCCAAGATATATGATATTTACCTCGGCCTCGGTAAATATCATATATCATGGAATGATAGATCCTTATATTAACCTCAACAAAAGTAAATAATTGTATAATATACAATTGATGACTTTTAATGAGGTGGATACAAGGATATATTAACCCAAGGATATTATATTTACCGAGGCCATGTTATTCTTGGGTTAATAAATCCTGGTATCCATCGAATTGAAAATCATTAACTGTTTTATTACATGTATATGACACATTTTACATGTTTCTTTCATCCTTAAAATAAGATTTCATCACAACGTTTGTTTTGGTTGAGATTGGTGCAAGACGTCGCGCCAGGTGAATAAATGCTATATTCACCTCGCGTGAGGTGAGGTGAATATTATGCAATTATTGACTTTTGTTGAGGTTAATATAAGGATCTATCGTTCCAAGATATATGATATTTACCGAGGCCGAAACTGAGGTAAATATCATATATCTTGGAACGATAGATCCTAATATTAATCAAAATGAAAGTCAGTAATTTTTGTATTATATGAAACTGTTATTCATGTCCCCTGTGTCATGCTTTATAAATTGGCATTGAACACTAGATGTGTTTTTTTGTAAATTTTAATGGTAACAAGAAAGATTTATGCATACTGCACATATTAATTTAGATCGTTCCGGAGGAGCCTTTGGAACGTTATATTAACCTCACGTGACGCTAAAATTAAAAGTAGGGGATTCCCGATTTTAGAGTCACATGAGGTTAACATAACGTTCTAGTTAAGGCTCCTCTGGAACGATCAGAATTAATCTGTGCGGAAATTGAAAGCTTGGACAGTATTCATAAAGTTCGATCAAGAAAAAAAAAACATTCGTTTAGCCAATCAGATGAAAGAAATATCTATAGTCATAAAATACTATACAATTATTGACTTTTGTTTAGTCATATATTATACTTTACGTTTTTATTTTCCCTATGTGTCTTTGTTAGTGCAGCCGGTCAATAAATTAGTTTATTACTTAATTGTAAAGTTTTACATATTTTATAAAGTATTTTATATTTTCAACTATTTTTGGGGTTTTGGTTTTCTAGTGTTCTATTGTCTGGTGATCTATTGCCTGGGGCTCTATTGCCTGGTGCTCTATTGCCCGACTACCTTTGACCTTTACTGTGATTGGTTAAAACAATTTCATGAAAATGTATTACAAATCCAAAATCTTGTCTAGTCCACACCGGATTACACCGCATGAAAGCGTCGTATCTAAAACGATTTAACCCTTTGACTTCGACGTTTCGTGTATAATCGTAACTTCGGGTGCGGTACAATTCCTGACGTTATGGTTCTTTAAGCAGAGTGACGTCATTTTAACAGCAATGTGACGTTACTTCTTTTTAATTTTTAAAGAGGTTCTATATGTGCAATATCTGTATCTAACTCCAAATTCTGCAATCTAATTATAACGTATTTGCGTAGTTTATTCTTAAAGAAAATAAACGTAATATTTCTTTCCAAAGGGAAATATATACCCATAGCACAGTCTATCAACCAGGGACATATATGTCCCTCGCGCAGTCTAAAAAGAAGCGAAGATTAAAAAAATTAAGAATCTTCATGTTTATTATGAAAAAGATAATTTGTGTTATTTGTTAAAATTGCTAAATAATATTTAAATATTGAAAACAGTAGTTCTTTTTAATCTATCTAAACAATTATAATTAGGTAATAAAACAGTTATTTAATGGGAGTGCAGGCAATAGATCAATCAATTTTCCCCTCGGTATTGGGAAAGACCAAAGTGTTTTATTACCGAATTGTAAAGTTTTACATGTTTTTTGAAGTATTTTTTATTTTCAATTATTTTTGGGGTTTTGGCTTTCTAGTGTTCTATTGCCTTGTGATCTATTGCCTGGTGTTCTATTGCCTGGCTACCTTTGACCTTTACTGTGATTGGTCAAAGCAATCTCATGAATATTTATTACCCATCCAAAATCTTGTCTAGTCCACACCGGATATTAAAACATATGAAAGCGTCGTAATCTAAAACGATTTAACCCTTTGCGACGTTTCGTGTATAATCGTAACTTCGTGTGCAGTACGATTCATGACGTTATGGCTCTTTCAGCAGAGTAACGTCATTTTAAAAGCAATGTGATGTTTCATTTGAAGGGGTTCTATATGTACAATATCTGTATCTAACTTTAAATTGTACAATCTACTTATAACGTATTTCTTAAAGAAAATAAACGTAAATTGCTTTCCCAAGGGACATATATGTCCCTCGCGCAGTCTAAAAACAAGCGCAGATTAAATAATTTAAGAATCTTCATTTTTATTATGAAAAAGATTATTTGTGTTATTTGTCAAAATTGCTAAACAATATTTAAATATTGAAAACAGTAGTTTTTTTTTAATCTGTCGGAAAACAAAAATTAGGTAATAAAACAGTTATTTAATGGGATACAATAGATCAAACATGTTTTCCGTCGGTATTGGGAAAGACCAACATGTTCTATTTACCTCGGAAAAATATTTTGATCTATTACCTGCATTCCCATTAAATAACTGTATAATATTACCCTCGGTCGTTGACCTCAGGCAATATAACGCTTTGATCTTTCACAATACCTCGGGAAAAATATTTTGATCTATTGCCTGCACTCCCATTAAATACCGTATTCATTCTAATTGACGCCCCGGGGGCGCAGCATTTTTTCAAAAAGGGGGGGGGGGCGTTAATTTCGTCTCCACAAAACATTGAAATTAGTGAGAGTGAATGCGAGCTAGACTCAGATTCAAATAAATCTGAGTCGGATTATGACGGC
>MJUT01010462.1:49787-66099 GCA_002080005.1 Gigantidas platifrons | reverse complement strand
ACTGCAAATTAAGATTTACATGTGACGACAGTCAATGCAACTGTGCGATAGCTGGATGCATGTGATTTATCTCCTTTCTTGAATATTGGTACAATAAAGGCTTCTTTCCAATCTGGTGGGTTAGTGCCTTGATTGATCGATGCTCAGAAGAATGTTGTGAAAGACAACCCGTGAAGGACACCATTAAAAGCAATAAAACAAACAACACAAATAAGACATACATGATGTAGTGATAGAGAAAGATTTATTGTTTAAGAAATAATTCTCGGATGCCGGGTTCTATGCTTATTTTAACATGGGTAGGCATTATATTTGTCATTATTTTACACCGAGCGATAGCGAAGTGTACAATCTTGACAAATATAATGCCTACCCATGTTAAAATATGCATAGAATCCGACATCCGAGAATTATTTCGATTCTGACAGGGCATTTATGGTAATTTTATGCATTCAAGCGTACCTAGACAGAGGTTATTTTTGGGCGCTGTTCCAATATCTTCCAGCTATTATTTACGAGAATAAATAACGCTACAGAAACGTTATAAAAATTGATAACGATGAAAATTAGTTTCATCTGATTTAAGAAATAATTATCTCATGTCTTGCTTTATGTTCATTTTATGACCATGGCGAATACAAACATAAAAATTCTAGAACTGTTTCTTGACATATAACTTTTTCCGGAAAAAATACTTAAGACAACCATCTATCGACTTTGACTTTTGTAATTTGTCGTCATCCGGTGACGTAGTTTACAAGGAAGGCTGCATTGACACAAGCTGGTTACTGATTTATTTTATGATTTTGTGAGCATTTCAGTTTTATTTGTTTAAGTAGCTAACTGCAAAATGCCATCTACTAACTACTAACATGAAGGTTAGTGGATTTTGTTATGCTACGCATTTCCATTATTATTGACTTCCATTCCATATGTCCTACTAGAATCGAAATAATTCATGGAAGACATAGTTTATATAACATAGGTAACATTATCTTATTTTCGTTTAATTTAGTCATTACTTTTCTGTAATTCATCGTAGAATGCGAAATTGTCATTCGGGGAGGTAATCGGAACAGCCAAATCCTTCGGTTTCCATACGGCCGCATTGATTTACAAAATTACTGTAAATGCCCTATTAGAATCGAAATAATTCTCCAATGTCATGTTTTATGCTTATTTTGTATATCTATTATTTTTATTCTTTTAATTTAACATACATACAGTACAAATATGCAAAATACACTGTCGATTATGCCTTATGCGCATGTGCTTAGAGTGTTCTGTGCTATTTAGAGCCCTCCATTGTTTTCAAAGCGAAAGTAGCACGCCATGTTAGAATTCAATATTGTTATTATGATTAAAGAAAACGTGAATATTTATCCATGCGTCAGCCCAAATATTTGCTACGGTTAATATGTTTGCTAATATACATGACCGATCACTTTCCGGGCTTGTTACAGGCACTTTAATAAAATACAACGGGGTTAAACTAGTTTTAAGGGACAAAACCTCCCTCCAAAGTACTCCGTTAACGTACATGATTAGAAACAGAAATTGTCATCTTTATACATTAGAAGCCAACACATATTTTTCAGTTCTATACGCATATTGTAATTTTCTAAGGAATTGTTCCTTAATTTATTGCAAAATGGAAAGAACTAAGTAGCCAGTTATACAGCAACACTGACAATACCTCCTAATACATTTCATCAGTGGTGTACTGGTAAACTTGTTCGTAGGTTCGAGCCCCGGTTGGGTCAAACCAAAGACAATAAAAATGGTATCTGCTGCTTTCACACTAAGCACACAGGTTGAAGAAGTAAGAGTATAGACTGGTTGGCTCGGAATCAGGATAATATGTTGGAGTGGAGCGACAGGTCTACCCGCGGACAGTTATTCTACTGAGATAGCACAATTAACATAATCAAATTAAGCATGTTGGTCTAGTATAAAAGGAACATCATTATTATTTCCATGTATGTAACTTGTTCTCGGCATAATACGGCTGAAAATGTCTTTGTGTCTTTGTACTTTCCTTCATTTCTGTCTAGTCTTTACATATTATTGAATTTATTGTCGTCGTGATAACATATTTGACACTGAATGTTAAGCAAAAAAAAAACAGTCAATAAATCTAAGTAAGCGTTAGAGAAAACTGAAGGGACAATCCAGAGATACTGCCAATATTGACACAAGACACGAGTGGAAAAAAAACACAACACAAAAGCACAACACAGAAAACGAAAAAGATGAACAAGACGGACCACAACAAAACCCTGGGGTAAACACAGGTGCTCACGAAGGGTAATGAGTTCCTGCCTCTTATAAGACGGCCTCCATGTTATGCATGTAGTCAATTCGTGTTGGACACTACTATAGGCAAGCAAACATAAATAACATAAATAAGACATCAACCCTCCTACAAACAGCTGGAGGTAAAACAGAGCCAAACATCGTTTTTTATGCGGAAATCGTAACGGAACAAAGAACATCAATATATATGATAGGACAAATAATACATTAGCACTCCTACAGACAAGTGGGGGTAAAGACGAACTAAGCTTCATCTTTATGCAGAAATCGTAACGGACATCGTAACGAGGAACTACATTTTTGTAAAATTGCTTCAAAAAAAATGTATGTTTTATGTTTTATTTGCAGACTGCTCTTTTACTACAAAGCTTGAAGATATAAACGTCATAGGCAATGGCTCAGATGTTACGCTATCATGTTGCCTGGACAGGGAATATGGCGTACGATGGTATAAAGCTCAGTGTGAAATATCTATGAACGACAAATTTCAATTTAAAGATGAACGGGGGAAACATCAACTTATAATTGCTGATACACAGGAAGAAGATTCTGGCGTTTATTCCTGCGAATGTGGAACAACAGAAACTAGTTGTATATTGAAAGTCGAAGGTTGTATTATTTATTTATATTAGGATGGTTCTTTTTTTTACAATTAAGACGAACAAATTAAATGAAAAGCAAAAAATATCGTCCCGTCGGAACAGCTCTAAAATCCATGAGACAATCCTTGACATCAGCAACAAAATTGATATTCCTTTAAAAATATATACATGACCGATCACTTTCCGGGCTTGGTATAGGCACTTCAATCATGTACAACAGGGTTAAATTAGTTTTAAGGGACAAAACCTCCCTCCAAAGTACTCCGTTAACGTACATGATTAGACAGAGAAATTGACATCTTTATACATTAGAAGCCAACAAATCTTTTCCAGTTCTATACGCATTTTGTAATTTTCTAAGGGATTGTTCCTTAATTTATTGCAAAATGGAAAGAACTAAGTAGCCAGGTATGATATATACATCAACACTGACAATACCTCCTAATACATTTCATCAGTGGTGTACTGGTAAGCTTGTTCGTAGGTTCGAGCCCCGGTTGGGTCAAACCAATGACAAAAAAATGGTATCTGCTGCTTTCCCACTAAGTACACAGGTTGAAGAAGTAAGAGTATAGACTCGTTGGCTCGGAATCAGGATAATATGCTTGAGTGGAGCGACAGGTCTACCTGCGGACAGTTATTCCACTGAGATAGCACAATTAACATAATCAAATTAAGCAGGTTGGACTAATACAAAAGGAACACCATTATAATTTCCGTGTATGTAACTTGTTCTCGGCATAATACGGCTGAAAATGTATTTGTGTCTTTGTACGTTCCTTCATTTCTGTCTAGTCTTTATATATTATTGAATTTATTGTCGTCGTGATAACATATTTGACGCTGTATGTTAAGCAAAAAACAATCATTTAATTTAAGTAAGCGTTAGAGAAAACTGAAGGGGAAATCCGGAGACACTGCCAATATTGACACAAGACACGAGAGGAAGAAAAACAAAACACAAAAAACACAACACAACACAGAAAACTAAAAAGATCAGCAACATGGAACACAACAAAACCCTTGGGTGAACACACGTGCTCTCGAAGGGTAATGAGTTCCTGTCACTTATAAGACACCCTCCATGTTATACATATAGTGAATACGTGTTGGACACTACTATACGTAAACAAACATAAATAACATAAATAAGACATCAACCCTCCTACAAACAGCTGGAGGTAAAACCAAGCCAAACATCGTTTTTTATGCGGAAATCGTAACGGAACAAAGAACATCAATATAGATGATAGGACAAATAATACATTAGCACTCCTAGAGACAAGTTGGGGTAAGGACGAACTAAGCTTCATCTTTATGCAGAAATCGTAACGGACATTGTAACGAGGAACTACATTTTTGTAAAATTGCTTCACAAAAAATGTATGTTTTATGTTTTATTTGCAGACTGCTCTTTTACTACAAATCTTGAAGATATAAACGTCATAGGCAATGGCTCAGATGTTACGCTATCGTGTTGCCTGGACAGGGAATATGGCGTACGATGGTATAAAGCTCAGTGTGAAATATCTATGAACGACAAATTTCAATTTAAAGATGAACGGGGGAAACATCAACTTATAATTGCTGATACACAGGAAGAAGATTCTGGCGTTTATTCCTGCGAATGTGGAACAGCAGAAACTAGTTGTATATTGAATGTCAAAGGTTGTATTATTTATTTATATTAGGATGGTTCTTTTTTTACAATTAAGACGAACAAATTAAATGAAAAGCAAAACATATCGTACCGTCGGAACAGCTCTAAAATCCATGAGACAATCCTTGACATCAGCAACAAAATTGATATCTTTTTAAAAATATATACATGACCGATCACTTTCCGGGCTTGGTATAGGCGCTTCAATCATGTACAACGGGGTTAAATTAGTTTTAAGGGACAAAACCTCCCTCCAAAGTACTCCGTTAACGTACATGATTAGAAACAGAAATTGTCATCTTTATACATTAGAAGCCAACACATATTTTTCAGTTCTATACGCATATTGTAATTTTCTAAGGGATTGTTCCTTAATTTATTGCAAAATGGAAAGAACTAAGTAGCCAGGTATGATATATACATCAACACTGACAATACCTCCTAATACATTTCATCAGTGGTGTACTGGTAAGTTGTTTGTAGGTTCGAGCCGCGGTTGGGTCAAACCAAAGACAATAAAAATGGTATCTGCTGCTTTCCCACTAAGTACACAGGTTGAAGAAGTAAGAGTATAGACTCGTTGGCTCGGAATCAGGATAATATGCTTGAGTGGAGCGACAGGTCTACCTGCGGACAGTTATTCCACTGAGATAGCACAATTAACATAATCAAATTAAGCAGGTTGGTCTAATACAAAAGGAACACCATTATTATTTCCGTGTATGTAACTTGTTCTCGGCATAATACGGCTGAAAATGTATTTGTGTCTTTGTACGTTCCTTCATTTCTGTCTAGTCTTTATTTATTATTGAATTTGTTGTCGTCGTGATAACATATTTGACGCTGTATGTTAAGCAAAAAACAATCATTTAATTTAAGTAAGCGTTAGAGAAAACTGAAGGGGAAATCCGGAGACACTGCCAATATTGACACCAGACACGAGAGGAAGAAAAACAAAACACAAAAAAACACAACACAACACAAAAAACTTAAAAGATGAACAACACAGACCACAACAAAACCCTGGGGTGACCACATGTGCTTGCGAAGGGTAATGAGTTCCTGCCTCTTATAAGACACCCTCCATGTTATGCATGTAGTCAATTCGTGTTGGACACTACTATGCTCAAACAAACATAAATAACATAAATAAGACATCAACCCTCCTACAAACAGCTGGAGGTAAAACCAAGCCAAACATCGTTTTTATGCGGAAATTGTAACGGAACAAAGAACATCAATATAGATGATAGGACAAATAATACATTAGCACTCCTAGAGACAAGTTGGGGTAAGGACGAACTAAGCTTCATCTTTATGCAGAAATCGTAACGGACATCGTAACGAGCAACTACATTTTTGTAAAATTGCTTCACAAAAAATGTATGTTTTATGTTTTATTTGCAGAATGCTCTTTTACTACAAAGCTTAAAGATATAAACGTCATAGGCAATGGCTCAGATGTTACGCTATCGTGTTGCCTGGACAAGGAATATGGCGTACGATGGTATAAAGATCAGTGTGAAATATTTGTGAACGACAAATTTCAATTTAAAGATGAACGGGGGAAACATCAACGTATAATTGCTGATACACAGGATACAGATTCTGGCGTTTATTCCTGGGAAGATAGAAGAACAAAAATT
The DNA here is from genome assembly GCA_002080005.1 of Gigantidas platifrons. Classification (NCBI taxonomy): domain Eukaryota; kingdom Metazoa; phylum Mollusca; class Bivalvia; order Mytilida; family Modiolidae; genus Gigantidas; species Gigantidas platifrons. The sequence continues at coordinate 59,875 of MJUT01010462.1, read as the reverse complement.
AGTTGTATATCGAAAGTCGAAGGTTGTATTATTTATTTATATTAGGATGGTTCTTTTTTTTACAATTAAGACGAGCAAATTAAATGAAAAGCAAAAAATATCGTACCGTCGGAACAGCTCTAAAATCCATGAGACAATCCTTGACATCAGCAAAAAAATTGATATCCCTTTAACAATATATACATGACCGATCACTTTGCGGGCTTGGTATAGGCACTTCAATCATGTGCAACAAGGTTAAATTAGTTTTAAGGGAAAAAATCTCCCTCCAAAGTACTCCGTTAATGTAGAAAGAGAAATTGATATCTTTATACATTAGAAACCAACAAATCTTTTTCAGTTCTATACAAATTTTGTAATTTTCTAAGGGATTGTTCCTTAATTTATTGCAAAATGGAAAGAACTAAGTAGCCAGGTATGATATATACAACAACACTGACAATACCTCCTAATACATTTCATCAGTGGCATACTGGTAAACTTTTTCGTAGGTTCAAGCCCCGGTTGGGTCAAACCAAAGACAATAAAAATGGTATCTGCTGCTTTTCCACTAAGCACACAGGTTGAAGAAGTAAGAGTATAGACTGGTTTTCCCGGAATCAGGATAATATGCTTTAGTGGAGTGACAGGTCTACCCGCGGACAGTTATTCCACTGAGATAGCACAATTAAAATAATCAAATTAAGCAGGTTGGTCTAATACAAAAGGAACATCATTATTATTTCCGTGTATGTAACTTGTTCTCGGCATAATACGGCTGAAAATGTATTTGTCTCTTTGTACGTTCCTTCATTTCTGTCTAGTCTTTATATATTATTGAATTTGTTGTCGTCGTGATAACATATTTGACGCTGAATGTTAAGCAAAGAACTATCAATAATCTAAGTAAACGTTAGAAAAATATGAAGGGACAATCCAGAGACACTGCCAATATTAACATAAGACACGAGAGGAAGAAAAACAAAACACAAAAAACACAACACAGAAAGCTAAAAAGATGAGCAACACGAACCACAACAAAACCCTGGGGTGATCACAGGTGCTCGCGAAGGGTAAGGAGTTCCTGCGTTTTTCTTATAAGACACCCTCCATGTTATACATATAGTGAATACGTGTTGGACACTACTATACGTAAACAAACATAAATAACATAAATAAGACATCAACCCTCCTACAAACAGCTGGAGGTAAAACCAAGCCAAATATCGTTTTATGCGGAAATCGTAACGGAACAAAGAACATCAATATGATAGGACAAATAATACATGAGCACTACTACAGACAAGAGGGGGTAAGAACGAACTAAGCATAATTTTTATGCAGAAATCGTAACGGACATCGTAACACGGAACTACATTTTTGTAAAATTGCTTCACAAAAAAATGTATGTTTTATGTTTTATTTGCAGACTGCTCTTTTACTACAAAGCTTGAGGATAGAAACGTTTTAGGCATTGGCTCAGATGTTATGCTATCGTGTTGCCTGGACAAGGAATTTGAAGTACGATGGTATAAAGATGAGGAAGAAATAATTCTGAACGACAAATTTAAAGTTGAAGATGAAGGAGGGGAACATAAACTTATAATTGCTGGTATACAGGAAAACGATTCGGGCGTTTATTGCTGCATATGTGGAACAACAGAAACTAGTTGTAAATTGAAAGTCGAAGGTTGTATTATTTATTGATATTAGTATGGTTCATTTTTAAGACGAACAAATTAAATGAAAAGCAAAAAATACTGTACCGTTGGAACAGCTCTCAAATCCTTGAGAAAATCCTTGGAATCAGAGACAAAATTTCTACCCCTTTAACACATATATACATGACCGATCACTTTCCTTGCTTAGTACAGGCACTTCAATAAAATACAACGGGGTTAAACTAGTTTTAAGGGATCAAGTGTCCCTCCAAAGTACTCCGTTAACGTACATGATTAGAAACAGAAATTGACATCTTTATACATTAGAAGCCAACAAATCTTTTTCAGTTCTATACGCATTTTGTAATTTAAGCAAAGAACTATCAATTAATCTAAGTAAACGTTAGAGAAATATGAAGGGACAATCCAGAGACACTGCCAATATTGACACAAGACACGAGAGGAAGAAAAACAAAACACAAAAAACACAACACAGAAAACTGAAAAGATGAGCATCACGAACCACAACAAAACCCTGGGGTGAACACAGGTGCTCACGAAGGGTAATGAGTTCCTGTCTCTTATAAGACAGCCTCCATGTTATGCATGTAGTCAATTCGTGTTGGACACTACTATAGGCAAGCAAACATAAATAACATAAATAAGACATCAACCCTCCTACAAACAGCTGGAGGTAAAACCGAGCCAAACATCGTTTTATGCGGAAATCGTAACGGAACAAAGAACATCAATATGATAGGACAAATAATACATGAGCACTACTACAGACAAGAGGGGGTAAGAACGAACTAAGCATAATTTTTATGCAGAAATCGTAACGGACATCGTAACACGGAACTACATTTTTGTAAAATTGCTTCACAAAAAAATGTATGTTTTATGTTTTATTTGCAGACTGCTCTTTTACTACAAAGCTTGAGGATAGAAACGTTTTAGGCATTGGCTCAGATGTTATGCTATCGTGTTGCCTGGACAAGGAATTTGAAGTACGATGGTATAAAGATGAGGAAGAAATAATTCTGAACGACAAATTTAAAGTTGAAGATGAAGGAGGGGAACATAAACTTATAATTGCTGGTATACAGGAAGAAGATTCGGGCGTTTATTGCTGCATATGTGGAACAACAGAAACTAGTTGTGAATTGAAAGTCGAAGGTTGTATTATTTATTGATATTAGTATGGTTCATTTTTAAGACGAACAAATTAAATGAAAAGCAAAAAATACTGTACCGTTGGAACAGATCTAAAATCCTTGAGAAAATCCTTGGAATCAGAGACAAAATTTCTACCCCTTTAACACATATATACATGACCGATCACTTTCCTGGCTTAGTACAGGCACTTCAATAAAATACAACGGTGTTAAACTAGTTTTAAGGGACAAAGCCTCCCTCCAAAGTACTCCGTTAACGTACATGATTGGAAACAGAAATTGACATCTTTATACATTAGAAGCCAACAAATCTTTTTCAGTTCTATACGCATTTTGTAATTTAAGCAAAGAACTATCAATTAATCTAAGTAAACGTTAGAGAAATATGAAGGGACAATCCAAAGACACTGCCAATATTGACACAAAACACGAGAGGAAGAAAAACAAAACACAAAAAACACAACACAGAAAACTGAAAAGATGAGCATCACGAACCCTGGGGTGAACACAGGTGCTCACAAAGGGTAATGAGTTCCTGCCTCTTATAAGACATCCCCCATGTTATGCATGTAGTCAATTCGTGTTGGACACTACTATAGGCAAGCAAACATAAATAACATAAATAAGACATCAACCCTCCTACAAACAGCTGGAGGTAAAACAGAGCCAAACATTGTTTTTCATACGGAAATCGTAACGGAACAAAGAACATCAATATATATGATAGGACAAATAATACATTAGCACTCCTACAGACAAGTGGGTGTAAGGACGAACTAAGCATAATTTTTATGCAGAAATCGTAACGGACATCGTAACACGGATCTACATTTTTATAAAATTGCTTCACAAAAAATGTATGTTTTATGTTTTATTTGCAGACTGCTCTTTTACTACAAACCTTGAGGATATAAACGTCATAGACAATGGCTCAGATGTTATGCTATCATGTTGCATGGACAGGGAATATGGCGCACCATGGTATAAAGCTCAGTGTGAAATATCTATGAACAAGAAATTTCAATTTAAAGATGAATGGTGGAAACATAAACTTATAATTGCTGATATACAGGAAGAAGATTCGGGTGTTTATTCCTGTCATTGTGGAACAACAAAAACTAGATGTGTATTGAAAGTTGAAGGTTGTCTTATTTATTCATATTAGTATGGAACAAATTAAATGAAAAACATTAGCATAGAGTCCGCTAACATTATACAATTATTGACTTTCAATGAGGAGACTGAAATTAAAAGTCAATAACTGCTTTATTAAATAATAAGGAATTTTTCAAACTTAATAATTGTGATATCATTTCAATATTATTATTCAAATATTAAAATTTTTGAATTTTTGAAACTTTTTGAAAATGTTATCATTTAGAAATTTTATGAAAACTTTAAATTTTTTTGAAATTTTTGAATTTTTGAAAATTTTGAACTTTAAAAAGAAAGATTTTATTTTATAATTTTGAATTTTTTTGAAAATTTATGAATGAGTAAGACGTAATTTATTGGTCAACACAACTTGAGATCTTGGCTTTGGTTGGTCGGTGGGCAAGCCCAAATATACCTCCCGCGAGGTGTACTCACTCTGAGGTAGAGTTGAGGAAATGCTGTTTAGGCCAATCAGAAAAAAGAAAAATTCTTTATCATTTGATAATATACAATTATTATATAGATAGCTGTGAATTACAGAATTTTCCGAGTTAAGTAAAAACGATAATTTCACAGTGAAATTATCGTTTTTAATTTCACTATCGCTATATTTCGCGCCATTTCGTTGTCAATAAAGTAGTTCCGACAACGAAATGGTGCGAAATATAGCGAGAGTGAAATCAAAAAGATAATTTCACTGTGAAATTATCGTTTTTATTTAACATGGTAAATTCTGTAATTCTACGCTGCACACGTAATATAGTGCAATTAAACTTATTTTATATTAAATGCAATTCGAAACATTTTTTTATCTATATAATAAATACTATAACTAATTGACCAGTTTCATTATCAAAAATATGTCACTGATGACCGAATACCATTGTAACTCACTCATGCGCTGTGTGCATTCGTGAGTTACTGTGTTATTTGGTCATTCGTGACATATTTTTGATAATGAAACTCGTCAATTAGTTTATAGTATAATTATTGACTTTTGTTGAAGTTAGCACAAGTATCTATCGTTCCAAGATATATGATATTTACCGAGGCCGAACCAGAGGTAAATATCAGAGGTATGGTTTTTTTTTTTTCGTTCAGAAATTTGTTTTTGGACAACACGAGAGTATTTATTTTTTGTCGCGCAAAGCACGAAATGTTTTTCCAGAATTTAACATATATGACAAAAGCTCTGAATCAGATTATTTTTATTTTCCTCCACCAAAATCAGAATATTGTTTTCAGCAACATTAGGAATCAGAATATTTTTTTAGGAAAAAACCATAACCCCACCCCCCCTCCCCTTTTCAAGTTAAATGGTCGTTTCCTTATTTAACTATATAATTCACAAATAATAATAACATTTTAATCTTTAATTCACTCAGTAATATGCTTTTCCTCGCCGTAGAACAAAAATACTTACATGGTTAGAAAACTGGAGATGTCGTCCAGATTCTATGTTTATAAACTATTGACCTGAGTAACCTTGCTAAACCATGCGGAGTCAGTGTGTTTTAAATCGGTCATCCAATCAGGACGCTCATTATTCTTGTCCAAGATAAAAATACATCGCTAAAATTACCTGTGGGTGCTTCCCCACTTCAACTCGTAAATTTACATAGAAATCGGAGATATTTCATCATAAAACTTCACGCGTGGTTTTGTCTATCATATTTCTTGAAGACAAACCTAAACTTTTATTGCATTTATCAATACTTTATGAGTATCAACAGTTTTTTCAACACCGTATCTGTTTCTCGATACAGCTGCCCGATTATCAATGAGACAAGTCACGTGACTACACATTCTACTCACAGTGACCCGTGACCCACTTTAGCACGTTCTACCAGTTTATTCTTAATATGGTATATAAAAACACCTTTATTAACATTAATATACCCAATTAGAAATATGAATATTTGGAATTGCCTGTCGTAGTGTAAGCGTCCACGACACCTCTTCATGTGACGTCACGGAGACAGATCATGTTAACTAGTTGAATAAATGAATAAATTTTGACTATTTTCAATATCAGATCAACTGCAATACATTGTTAACAATTTGTATATCGTCCTAATTTTTTCTTATTATACCCATCCAATGTTACATTTACATAACACAAATGAGTTTATTTGTATTGGGGGTGGGGTATCTACGTATTATTCCATGTTTTACTGTGACTTTTTACTCGTTTTATGCATACATGTGCTTTTTTCTTTTTTGTCACCAATGCTGTCGTACTTTCCCATGTTTTTCGTGGTCACTTTTCGATGTGTTAACTAGGGTAGTCCTGATCGGTAATTACAAAAACAAATTCTTCTCACACTTTCCTTTTTCGTTAGTGCAGTAATATGCTTGACATGAAGTCATAATGATTTTGTAAATATCAAAAGTTAAATATACGACATTATTTTGTCATGCAATCGGTATCGTATATTATAGCAGCATTGATCAGTTGCAATTATCACCTCACATTGAAGAGTTACGAAAAATGGCGATCCCCATTATTTGGTGCTACATGCAACTTCAATTTCTACCTTACCGAATACTATTTTTAACATTCATTAGCACAAATGTCTTGTATTGACTGTCATTTAAATTTCCACGCTAACTTGTTCATATTGATAAATAATATAGGCTAGGATGAAAAAAAAAAAAATTAAGCGTTTTATCAGTTTTTAGCGTGAAAATTGGTTTTCATGCATTGTTGATAGTCATATTCTACGATCAACTTCAAATAGTTTTAAGCAATACTTATCGAAATAGTAGCATCTTTCTGGAAATTGGATATGTACATAGTACAGAAATAAGTAGTAGATGTATCAAAATATTTCACACATTTGTCTGAGGAGCAGGTGTTTTATTGCAAGGTTTTTGGTAAAATTTTCAATTTGAAAATGCTATTTTCTATTTGACTTTATATCTTATCTAAAACTTGACCATTTTCCAAATAACTTAACAGATGAATCGTCTAACATGGTCTCTTACAGAAAATACATAAAAAGTCAAACAACTGTAATACTCATTTTATAAGTTTTTGGGTAGTTTGCATGGTTTTCTCATGGACTTGCACTTAAGACCATGGCATTTTCTTTTAAGCACTTCATGTGTTTTTTTGCAAATTTTAATGGTAACAAGAAAGATTTATGAATACTGCAAAGATTAATTTTGATCGTTCCAGATGAGCCTTTGGAACGTTATATTAACCTCACGTGACGCTAAAATTAAAAGTATGGGTTTTTCAATTCTAAAGTCTCGTGAGGTTAATATAACGTTCCAAAGGCTCCTCTGAAACGATCTAAATTAATCGTTGTGGAAATTGAAGGCTTAAATGTAGTATTCATAAAGTCCTACCAAGAAAACATCTCATGTATTTAGCCAATCAGATAAAAGAAATATTTATGGTCGTATAATAAACATTATTAGAAACATCCAATTAAGCATGTTGGTCTAGTACAAAATGAACATCATTATTATTTCCTTGTATATAACTTGTTAACTCCATAATACGGCTGACATATTTGCCATTAAACAACAATTATTCACTCACTTACTTCTTATACATTTCTAAGTTTCACAGTTATTTTATACAAAAGGTTTCAAAGAACCTTGTCGCACCCCTATTTTAGTTTGCGACTTTCTTTCATTTTATGTATCCAGAGTATGATATTCTGTAATCTTCTCTTGGAAATTTATCACGATCTGACACAACATAAATCTCAGTAGATGAGAATCAGTGTCAAATGCAATGCGCACAATGTGTTTCTGGAAAAATCAGGTATACGCCCAAAGCTATTATATGTGAAAGCCAAATAATTTAAAAGTCTTTGGGAGCAAGAAAACAAAATTACCTAAATAGGATAGCTAAAATAGGCAATGATCACCTATAGGCTAAGGTCACATATGCATGAATGATAAGAACATTAATTTTAATAATAATTCCATGATTTTGGAACTATGGGGTTGGTGTTGCGCGATCTTTAGTTTTCTGTGTAATGTTTTATTGATCGTTATTTATCCTTTATCTGTTGGTCATTGTATTGTCTTCCCTTCTTCCATTGACGGCTTCTGATTAACCTTTTGTTATCTTCAATTTTTTCTTCAATAGAAAATATATTTAGTAAATAATGTCAGTGCCGAAGCACTGACTACTGAGTAGATGATGCTCTCAGGGACTAAGAGTCTAAATTCATTTGTATCCTTTTCTCTGTTTTGTAGCTAACCGATTCATAAAACAGCGATTCATAAAACAGCTAGAAGACGTTACAATTACTGCAGGTCAAAAGCTGATCCTATCTTGTGAGCTGGATGCAGAATGCAGAAATGTTAAATGGTACAAAACAAATAGTTTCATATCCTATAGGGCCACCACTACCGATGTTAGGATAGCTGGTAGTAATGCACATAGGTACAAGCTAGAAATCAACCCGGTTAAACTGGAGGACACCGGAGAATACAGCTGTCACAACGAGAATGCCATAACCACCTGTAACGTCCTGGTTAATGTACGTATCTTATGTTAATTTTATCAGACACACACCACTATAAAAGGAAAGTTTAAATAGTGATGGTCAATAATTCCATCAATAATATGATAATATGTGTAACCTAACTTGGGACGAAGTCCAATAATTTTTTTTAAACAATATTAACTCATATATGGACCTATAATTTTTTTTCAAGGTAGACTGGGGGCGGATATAGACTTTGTCAAAAGGGGGGACAAATAGAGGGACCCAAACCCAAATTTTCTGTTGTTTTTAAAGGTTTTTCGGCAAAATGGGGACCTGCCCCCTCCTGTAGACTGTATACCCAGTCCGGTGTTGTATAATCCAGTACTCGACGTCTCATAGAAAATATTATTTCGGACAGGAGGAGGAAGAAATGAAACTCTGTTTAATGATATTGTCAGTCCCATGGTATAGACGGGTTTATTACCAGCTTATCTCAAAACCATGGGCGCTGCCATTAAGAGGTCACGTGCTCCGTCGGCCATAACAGTCGTGAAAGATAACACACGTGCATCAATAATCTATAGTAAACATTAGCTGTCTTTTATTTTCACATCGATTTTTTTGGGGTATTATTTCTTGTTTTTATATAATGGGAAGTGAAGTAACATATAAAAAAGGTGGTGGAAATTCGTGTGCCGTCAACGGTTGTTCAAATAATCGCCGTAAATTAAATGAATGGAAACAAACTTTTTCTGAATTACATAAACAAAAACATGAAGACTGTTCTTGTATGATTCCAAATAGACTACATACGATGCCCTCTAATGAGTGAATACGATTACAGTGGGCAAGCGCTTTAAATTAAAAAAAATCCCTCCCTAAGTAGCTATTTGTTTGCTGGGAACATTTTTTGGACGGAAAGCCGACAGAAAGAAACCAAATTCCACAACTTAAGCTCGGGTATGAAAAAAAAGACAACCCCTGGCCGGCGGAAACTTATGAGACATGAACCCGAAAGTAAAAAGCGAAACTAATACAGGAAGAAAGCGGTGCGCGGATATATTCCGGTGATCCTGTTTCTACATTTTCAGGACATAAAACGGAACACCTTCCAGAAGCTATCTGTGAGTTTATTGTTCTTGAACCGTCAAGTGTTAGCGCCGGGACACAATACAAATATTCAGACTTTTTGGGAAAAGATGATCACACATACGCGAAACCATGGACTAACAACCAGACTACGTCTACACAGACAAAAATACTTTGCATGGACGAAAAGGGTGTTCAAGTTATGACTGAAACCGGTATGATGTCGGCAAAAGGCAGTATAGTGACATATTGCTACTCTGTTGTATACCGGGGTAACGAAAGAGGTATTTTTTACTTTGGTTGAACTAATGAAAATAGAAAATACATTATCTTTCCAACTCGATGTCACCGATCAGTTGATTCTTGTGTTAATGAAACTAAAATTAAATTTACTGTTTAATGGTTTAGCCCGTAGATTTGGAATTTCAAAAGGTTTAGCCAGTAGAATGTATAATTCATGGATGCCAGTTCTTGATGGAAAGCTTGAAGGCTTGGTAGTTTGGTTGCCGTGCGAAACTATACGAGCAGTCGAGCAGTCACCATTTCTGATGAGATGACGAGTAACACATCAGAGT
>MJUT01010462.1:15928-36236 GCA_002080005.1 Gigantidas platifrons | reverse complement strand
TTTCACTATTCAACTTACTTTTCTTCCATATTTTCCCTATCTTTTCACAATTCAACTTACTTTTCTTCTCCATTTTCCAAATCGTTTTACATTTCAACTTACTTTTCTTCTGTATTTTCCAAATATTTTCACTATTCAACTTACATTTCTTCCATATTTTCCCTATCTTTTCAAATTTCAACTTACTTTTCTTCCATATTTTCCAAATCATTTCACTATTCAACTTACTTTTCTTCCATAATTTACATATCTTTTCACTATTCAACTTGCCTTTTTTCCAAATCTTTTTAATATTCGACTTGGCTTTCTTCCATATTTTCCCTATCATTTCAGTATTCAACTTACTTTTCTTCCCCATTTTCCAAATCTTTTCACTATTCAAGTTGCTTTTCTTCTGTATTTTCCAAATTTTTTCACTATTCAACTTACCTTTCTTCCATATTTTCCCTATCATTTCCCTATTCGACTTGGGGTTTCTTCTGTATTTTCCAAATTTTATCACTATTCGACTTACCTTTCCTCCATATTTTCCCTATCATTTCACTATTCGACTTACTTTTCTTCCCCATTTTCCAACTCTTCACTATTCAACTTACTTTTCTTCCATGTTTTCCCTATCTTTTCACTATTCAGCTTGGCTTTCTTCCATATTTTCCAAATCATTTCACTATTCAACTTACTTTTCCTCTGTATTTTCCCTATCTTTTCACTATTCAACTAACTTTTCTTCCATATGTTCCATATCTTTTCACTATTCAACTTACTTTTCTTCCCCATTTTCCAAATCTTTTCACTATTCAACTTGTCTTTCTTCCATGTTTTCCCTATCATTTCACTATTCAACTTACTATTCTTCCCCATTTTCCAAATCTTTTCACTATTCAAGTTGCTTTTCTTCTGTATTTTCCAAATTTTTCCACTATTCAACTTACTTTTTTTTCCATAATTTCCATATCTTTCCACTATTCAACTTACTTTTCTTCCATATTTTCCAAATCATTTCACTATTCAATTTACTTTTCTTCCATAATTTTCCATATCTTTTCACTATTCAACTTGCCTTTTTTCCATATTTTCCAAATCTTATCACTATTCAACCTACTTTTCTTCTGCATTTTCCAAATTTCATTACTATTCGAATTGGGTTTCTTCTGTATTTTCAAATTTTTCTCTATTCAACTTATCTTTCTTCCACGGATTCCCTATCATTTCACTATTCAACTTACTTTTCTTCCCCATTTTGCAAATCTTTTCACTATTCAAGTTGCGTTTCTTCTGTATTTTCCAAATTTTTTCACTATTCAACTTACTTTTCTTCTGTATTTTCCATATTATTTCACTATTCAACCTACTGGAATATATGAAGGAAACAACTGATATTTTGTTTAAAGATTGCGATTTGTAAAAGACGTTCGGAAGTAGCATGGCTACTGGATGTGACATGACCGAAGGGTCACGTGACCCCGAAGGGGGTTTCCTCGGGTGCGCAACTGCAATATCCGATCGGAAGTGCCCTTGGGTTGCTCTCTAGGACGTCCGCGTCTATATGAAATTATCCCTCCTCCGAAGGAAACAGACTACGACTATACTCCTCCTCCTCCCCCACCGAAGGAAACAAACTATGACTATACTCCTCCTCCTCCTCCTCCTCCTCCTCCTCCTCCTCCTCCACTGAAGGAAACAAACTACGACTATACTCCTCCTCCTCCTCCTCCACCAAAGTAAACAGGCTATGATTATACTCCTCCTCCTCCACCGAAGGAAACAGGCTATGATTATACTCCTCTTCCTCCGAAAGAAACTGGCTACGACTATGCTCCATCTTTTCACTATTCAACTTACTTTTCTTCCATATATTCCCTATCTTTTCACAATTCAACTTACTTTTCTTCTCCATTTTCCAAAACTTGTCACTATTCAACTTACTTTTCTTCCATATTTTTCATATCTTTTCACTATTCAACTTGGGTTTCTTCTATATTTTTCATATCTTTTCACTCTTTTCTTCCATATTTTCCATATCATTTCACATTTCGACTACTTGTTTTGAATTTCCAGAATTAAATTTATTTTACATAACAACCTGACACAGTGTTCTATTTTTAGATCAATAAGAAAACTTACTTCCTGAACAGGGGTTTTAGTATATATTACCTGCCAAAGGCAAGCAAATATCTGTATATAAGTTTAAATATATCTATTTTCCTGGCAAGGGCAAGTAACTGTCTGTGTATAAGTGTAACAATTGATTTTCAAATAGCCATTTCTTGATACGTATTATATAGTATTTCTCTTTCTGCACAGATATATGTCCAAATACAGAGTGATGACACCCCCCCCTTTATCCTGCACATAAAGAGTTATGTCCCCTACTGGGTTGTTATCCCATATAAATAATTATGTCCCCCACTGCAGTGTTAAACCTCAACATAAAGAGTTATTTCCTCTACTTTAATATGATCCTTCCACATACAGAGTTGTAACTTATTCCCCACATAAAGAGTTATGTCCTCTATTACAGAGTTATCCCTTCAGATACAGAGTTATTTCCCCTTACTGTAGGGCATAATGTAAACTTAAATATTCTAATGATTTTTTCAAATCAGAATTTTCTTCTCCCCATGTTTGCTGATTTTCCAAGATTAATTCTGTTTTGCTCATTCTGGAAATATAAAAGAATGATTAAAATCCTAAATCCATACGTCATGACTATGATATTGTGGCGTTTACTCTCAGAACAGTGAAATCTATATAAACATATTAAAACTCTGTAAAACGAATATAACTTGCAACGTTAGTTGTTTTCCGCGTACATGACGTCATAAGACATTTCATTTTACCGTACTTTTTCAAACCCCAATGTTTGAAATCCAACGTTACTTGTTTTCCGCGTACATGACGTCATTTTCCGCGAAACATTTTCCCGTATTTTTTTCGAAATATTTTCATTTTCGTCACATAATCTTTTTTTTCTACCGGAAGTGACGTCACCGGAAATGACCTCACCGGAAATTACATCGGAGGTCACGTGACCGGAAATGACGTCAGAAGCGTGACCGGAAGTGACGTCATAACCGGAAGTGCCGTAATTTCCTCGCGGCTTTTCTGACTATCGGAAGTACGGTAAAATGAAATCTCTTATGACGTCATGTACGCGGAAAACAACTAACGTTGCAAGTTATATTCGTTTTACAGAGTTTTGATATGTTTATATAGATTTCACTGTTCTGAGAGTAAACGCCACAATATCATAGTCATGGCGTCTGAATTTAGGATTTTAATCATTCTTTTATATTTCCAGAATGAGCAAAACAGAATTAATCTTGGAAAATCAGCAAACATGGGGAGAAGAATATTCTGATTTGAAAAAATCATTAGAATATTTAAGTTTACATTATGCCCTACAGTAAGGGGAAATAACTCTGTATCTGAAGGGATAACTCTGTAATAGGGGACAAAACTCTTTATGTGGGGAATAAGTTACAACTCTGTATGTGGAAGGATCATATTAAAGTAGGGGAAATAACTCTTTATGTTGAGGTTTAACACTGCAGTGGGGGACATAATTATTTATATGGGATAACAACCCAGTAGGGGACATAACTCTTTATGTGCAGGATAAAGGGGGGGGTGTCATCACTCTGTATTTGGACATATATCTGTGCAGAAAGAGAAATACTATATAATACGTATCAAGAAATGGCTATTTGAAAATCGATTGTTACACTTATATACAGAGAGTTATTGCCCTTGCCAGGAAAATAGATATATTTAAACTTATATACAGATATTTGCTTGCCTTTGGCATGTAATATATATTAAATCCCCTGTTCAGGAAATAAGTTTTCTTATTGATCTAAAAATAGAACACTGTGTCAGGTTGTTATGTAAAATAAATTTACTTGTTGAAATTTAAAACAAGTAAGTCGAAATGTGAAATGATATGGAAAATATGGAAGAAAATAGTGAAAAGATAGGAAAAATATAGAAGAAACCCAAGTTGAATAGTGAAAAGATATGAAAAATATGTAAAAAAGGTAAGTTGAATAGTGAAACAATTTGGAAAATGTAGAAGAAAAGTAAGTTGAATTGTGAAAAGATAGGGAAAATATGGAAGAAAAGTAAGTTGAATAGTGAAAAGATGGAGCATAGTCGTAGCCAGTTTTCTTTCGGAGGAGGACAAGGAGGAGTATAATGGTAGCCAGTTTCCTTCGGAGGAAGAGGAGTATAATCATAGCCTGTTTCCTTCGGTGGAGGAGAAGTATAATCATAGCCTGTTCCCTTCAGTGGAGGAAGAGGAGGAATATAGTCGTAGTATGTTTCCTTCAGAGGAGGAGGGATACATTTCATATAGACACGGACGTCCTAGAGAGCAACCCAAGGGCACTTCCGATCGGATATTGCAGTTGCGCACCCGAGAAAACCCCCTTCAGGGTGACGTGACCCTTCGGTCATGTCACATCCAGTAGCCATGCTACTTCCGAACGTCTTTTACAAATCGCAATGTTTAAACAAAATATCAGTTGTTTCCTTCAGATATTCCAGTAGATTGAATAGTGAAAAAAATTGGAAAATACAGAAGAAACGCAACTTGAATAGTGAAAAGATTTGGAAAATGGGGAAGAAAAGTAAGTTGAATAGTGAAATGATAGGGAATCCATGGAATAAAGATAAGGTGAATAGAGAAAAATTTGGAAAATACAGAAGAAACCAAAGTCGAATAGTGATAAAATTTGGAAAATGCAGAAGAAAAGTAGGTTGAAGAGTGAAAAGATTTGTAAAATATGGAAGAAAGGCAAGTTAAATAGTGAAAAGATATGGAAATTATGGAAGAAAAGTAAGTTGAATAGTGAAATGATTTGGAAAATATGGAAGAAAAGTAAGTTGAATAGTGGAATAATTTGGAAAATACAGAAGAATCCCCAGTCGAGTAGTGATAAGATTTGGAAAATATGGAAGAAAAGTAGGTTGAATAGTGATAAGATTTGGAAAATATGGAAGAAAAGTAAGTTGAATAGTGAAATGATTTGGAAAATGGGGAAGAAAAGTAAGTCGAATAGTGAAATGATAGGGAAAATATGGAGGAAAGGTAAGTCGAATAGTGATAAAATTTGGAAAATACAGAAGAAACCCAAGTCGAATATTGAAATGATAGGGAAAATATGGAAGAAAGGTAAGTTGAATAGGGAACAAATTTGGAAAATGGGGAAGAAAAGTAAGTTGAATAGTGAAATGATAGGGAAAACATGGAAGAAAGCCAAGTCGAATAGTGATACGATTTGGAAAATGTGGAAAAAAGGCAAGTTGAATAGTGAAAAGATATGGAAATTATGGAAGAAAAGTAAGTTGAATAGTGTAATGATTGGAAAATATGGAAGAAAAGTCCGTTGAAATTTGAAAAGATAGGGAAAATATGGAAAAAATGTAAGTTGATTAGTGAAAATATCTGGAAAATACAGAAGAAAAGTAAGGTAAAATGTAAAAAGATTTGGAATAGTGAAAAGATAGGGAAATATGGAAGAAAAGTAAGTTGAATAGTGAAATGATAGGGAAAATATGAAAGAAAAGTAAGTTGAATAGTGAAATGATAGGGAAAATATGGAGGAAAGGTAAGTCGAATAGTGATAAAATTTGGAAAATACAGAAGAAACCCAAGTCGAATAGTGAAATGATAGGGAAAATATGGAAGAAAGGTAAGTTGAATAATGAAATGATATGGAAAATATGGAAGAAAAGTAAGTCGAATAGTGAAATGATAGGGAAAATATGAAAGAAAAGTAAGTTGAATAGTGAAATGATAGAGAAAATATGTAAGAAATGTCAGTCGAATAGTGATCAAATTTAGAAAAAAAAGAAGAAAGATAAGTTGAATAGTGAAATGATTTGGAAAATATGGAAGAAAGCCAAGCTGAATAGTGAAAAGATAGGGAAAATATAGAAGAAAGGTAAGTTGAATAGTGAAAAAAATTGGAAAATGGGGAAGAAAGTAAGTCGAATAGTGAAATGATAGGGAAAATATGGAAGAAAGGTAAGTCGAATAGTGAAATGATAGGGAAAATTGGGGAAGAAAAGTAAGTTGAATAGTGAAAAGACATTAAAAATAAGGAGGAAAAGTAGGTTGAATAGTGAAGATATTAAAAATATGGAAAAGAAGCAAGTTGAATAATGAAATGATATGGAAAATATGGAAGAAAAGTAAGTCGAATAGTGAAAATACATGGAAATTAAGTAAGTTGAAAAGTGAGAAGCTTTGGAAAATACAGAAGATTTCTGTGTTAGTCATGATTATACCAGTGGTAGTGGTGGTGGTGGGGGTGGTGGTGACAAACTTTTTGTAAGAAATGTAATTGTTGAAGGTGCTCCCCGTGAAAATAAAATGGATGGAAAGGGGCAGATAACCAGTGAAGGCCTAGAAAAAAACGATAATAGAATGCGGACGTCGTAGAGAACACCCCCACCCAACATTTCGTACTACTAAGGGACAAATCAGCGGGGAAAATGACGTCACTTCCTGTGAAAAGGCCAGTTATTTGGAAAATATCGAAGAAAAGTAAGTTGAATAGCGGAAAGATATGGAAATTATTGAAAAGAAGTAAGTTGAAATTTGAATAGATTTGGAAAATGGGGAAGAAAAGTAAGTTCAATAGTGAAAAGATATGGAAATTATGGAAAAAAGGTATGTAAATTGTGAAAAGATATGAAAAATATGGAAGAAATATAAGTTGAATAGTGAAATGATATGGAAGAAAAGTAAGTTGAATAGCGATAAGATATGAAAAATATGGAAGAAAAGCAGGTTGAATACTGAAAAGATAGGTAAAATACAGAAGAAAAGTAAGTTGAATAGTGAAATGATAGGGAAAATACAGAAGAAAATTGTGAAATGATATGAAAAATATAGAATAAAAGTAAGTTGATTATTGAAAAGATATGGAAATTATGGGGAAAAAAAGTAAGTAAATTGTGAAAAGATATGAAAATATGGAAGAAATGTAAGTTGAATAGTGAAAAGATATGGAAATTATGGAAAAAAGGTAAGTAAATTGTGAAAAGATATGAAAAATATGGAAGAAATGAAAGTTGAATATTGAAATGATATGGAAGAAAAGTAAGTTGAATAGCGATAAGATATGAAAAATATGGAAGAAAAGCAGGTTGAATACTGAAAAGATAGGTAAAATACAGAAGAAAAGTAAGCTGAATAGTGAAATGATAGGGAAAATACAGAAGAAATTGTGAAATGATATGAAAAATAATGAAGAAAAATAAGTTGAATAGTGAAAAGATAGTGAAATTATGGGAAAAAAAGTAAGTAAATTGTGAAAAGATATGAAAATATGGAAGAAATGTAAGTTGAATAATGAAAATATTTGGAAAATACAGAAGAAAAGTAAGTTGAAATGTGAAAAGATATTAAAAATATGGAAGAAAGGCAAGTCGAATAGTGAAAAGATAGTGAAATACGGAAGAAACCCAACCGAATAGTGATAAAATTTGGAAAATATGGAAGAAAAGTAGGTTGAATAGTGAAAAGATATGGAAAATACAAAAGACCATTCGGAACTATTTGACACAGAGTAGGTGTATTGTAACTGATACAAAAAACCATTCGGAACTATCCGACACATAATAGGTGTATTGTTAATGATAAAAAAAAATGTACGGAGAAAAAAAAAAGTACGCGAGATAGAAAAAAAAGAAGAGTATGCGAAGAGTATGCGGGAAAAAAAATTACGCTAAAAAAAAGTAGGGGAGAAAAAAAAAAGTACGGGAAAAAAAGTAAGGGAACAAAGTCCGAGAAACCGGTTGCACATGCGCACACCCCTTCGGGGTGACTTCCGGTGGCCATGGTACTTGTACTACTACTGTAGTATAAACTGTGGGGGGAAATTACGTCCCTTCCGGTCACGTGACTGACGTCACTTTCTGTCACTTCCGATCGGGGCCGCTTTCGGTCACGTGACTGACGTCACTTTCGATCAGGGCCCCTTCCTTTAGCACCACCACCTCAAATGATAATTTATCCGTCCACATATTCTACTTAGAACCTTGTGTTTTAGTGGATGATGAAATTCCCGCAAGTAATATTGAACATAGTCAACCTGGAAATGATCAGACTCAAAATGATGTACAATTAAACAATACTGACAATATTGTTAATAACAATGTTGACGATGAAGTAATTGAGGTTGAAAAGATTTTAAGAAAAAAATATATGAATGGCAAATGGTTGTACAGAGTTAAATGGCAAGATTTTGATGCAAAGCATAATTCCTGGGTACAGTTCTCTGATTTAAATAAAAAATTTCAGGAATATGTCACTGATATGCATGATAGAATTTTTACAGATAGAAAGAGCCAAAAGAAATAGTTGTTGAATAATAGACATCTTGAATTTATGACAGTGCACTTAATTAACTTTTGATAGAAAGAGTTGATAGAATGTTAATTTGATAGATGAACCATTTAAATTGGCATCGTCACTGCAATGAGCAAAATCATTTAAAATGACTATGTGTATAATGTTGCAGTAATTAAACTGTTAATACACAGATTACTTATTATGGTCAAATTGACATCTTACTTTGATTATATTAGTTTAGCTGTTTATTTGTTTGCTTAAATTTTATGAACATTTATACATGTGTATTGTAGTAATTTAGCTTATGATATCAATAGAGTACTTTTTTTTTTCTTTCTCAAATTTTGAATTTAAAGAACTTTTTTTTTCTTTCTTTTGAACTTACTGTTTAATTTTTCTATTTGGCTAGAAACTTATTTTGAATTTCGATGAACTGGCCATTCATCTTTTTTCTGAATATGGATGTAATCTGTGGAACCGGACCAGCAGATTTTGAGATTTTTTTTAAATTTATTTTGATTTTTTTTCAAATGAAATATTTCTTTATTTCAATTTATTTTTTCAAACGAAACATTTCTTTAATTTTCTTATCAGAGAGTGGAACTCTGTTTTTAAAAGCGGGAGATGATGTTACGGTCATACTTTATGCTATTTACCTTGCGAATTAAAATTAATGTCTTTTTGAAAATGTTGAAGGTTCAAGTACAGTTATTAGTAAATATTTTGACAACTCGGTAAAAGTCGTTAATGTCTGGATGTGGCGACTTTCTCACATACGTTTCATTTAGAAATGTCAATTAATTTCCTGTGTTGAAATTGATACATGCATGCATGCCTTTATATGTTTGATACTTCGGAGGTCTGTAGTTAGTCTTCAAGTAATAAACATGTCAAAATACATACAGTCTACGTCTGTGTTGGTGCCCCTTATTCAAGGGATCCAAATTGGATTTTATGCTTGGACTCTGGTATTGTGTACTGATCTAATGGCTAGTTCCCCGTGCTGCGCATGAAAACCAATAAATGACAATACACAACAACCCAAACAACACCACCGCAACACTTTGTTTTACTTGGTAGTGTTCATATATTCCAGCAGTTTTATGTTATGTTTTAGTTTCAACATGTTCAAGCATCTTGAATGTTTATGTTGCTTCTTGTTTTTTCATAAAAATGTATATTTGCAAATAGTTTGTCTTTATGATCCAATAGAGTTGATTAAACATAATTTAATAATTGCTACTGTAATAATCTCAAGCATCATTTTTTTTTTATTTTCCTTAAATAAAGTTCTTATTTTCCAAGGCTGTCCTTTAGATCTGCACTGCATACATTTCTTGAAGATTCTTCTGATCGTTTTTTATTGAATGTATGTATATTTTTTAACAAAATTGTTTTTGTTGGTGTTTTCAAACTTAAATTATTTTTCACAAAGAGCAAAATAAAATATTTTTTAGACTAACTTAGACATATTATGATATTTTTTTTTCTTTAAAAAAATCCCATTATATCGATAGGAACGATATCGGGTACATATAGCATGTAATTTATCGAAAAACATTATTCTATAAAATAAATTTGGTAGCATTTCACTATTAACAAATAAATTTTTTTCTAATAGCTTTCATAGCCAGAAATGATGGGTACTTTGCTCATTTGCATATCTAAGATGCCTGATGGTGACGCCGGGACGTCTGCAATTTTCATATGATCTATATAGAAGATATCATTCATAATTGCATGTGTGTCATTTTCTGAACTTGAAAATGATACATTAAATCAAGCTGAATTAAATGAAATAAAAATTAATGAAAACAATTAAATATTCGAGGTTCCTGGGCTAAATGAAAATCTGAGGCGACGAACCCTTATTTGGCCTTAAGAGTCTATGTAAAAATGTCTGAAATACATGAAACTGATGGCGTGTGACACAAAATTTAACAATGAATGACATTTGGCGACACATTTTCTGAAATTAATTTAGATTCCTTAATAATATATGTAATTTTATTGACTAACCTTATATTTCTAGCTTCTAAACTCGGGGTTCCCACATTAAATATAATATGATCATTTTTGCATGATCGCGATATCAAAGACATGTCTAAAATCGTTACAAAACAAAAATATTTGAATTTTGGCAGACGAAAAACTTTGCGGAAATAAACAATAACTTTTAATTTTCGAATCATTGAATACATTGAATTTCCGTACTGTATGCAATTTTTGACAAATCTAATAAACGATCCATCAAGCTTGAAACTGCAGTCACATGATCAAAATCTAATTTAAATATGATGAATATTTATGAGGAAAGTATCATCAATTTCTGGATATGTGATTTATTTACTATTCAAAATTCCTTCAAGCAAATATATTTAAGAACTAGTTGGATATAAAATGTGAATGATTTTTTTTTAATTATCAAGGGGTGAAATGAAAACATGCCAATAGGTATAACTTGTATTGCCAGAAATATACACAATACTTCTGCACTGTCGAAGCATATAGATAATATGTGTATGAGGCTTAGAAACGGGGGAAAAGGCGAGGCTTTGCCGAGCCTTTTCCCGCGTTTCGCGCCGAATACACATATTTACCTATATGCTTCGATAGTGCACATGTATTGTATTTATCCTGCAATTTTAAATCGTAAATAAACGTTTACTATAGGATTAAACACTGTTTTTTTTTGGGAAATTATCTATGTATAAACTCCGGCAGCTCACTCACAAACTGAACATAACCAACATGACGTCATTAACGTCATATGAAGACTTCCAGTTTGAAACGTAAAGATTAGACGTTATTTGGCTTCGTGTACGCTTCAAGTTTGATACAATTTAACTAAAATAAGTTTTCAAGGTAAGCTTTTTAATTATTTTTGTGTATTGTCGTAAATATGACATGTAGGATTTCACATTTTCAAGATGACAGATACATTTGTATGTTCTATTTATAACTGACCAATATATTGGGCAGGCTATATTGGTCGGTAAATGCTGTCATTGCAGGATAAAATAAATTCAATAAACATATACATATATCAAACAATATCAATATATTTTCACAAATCATATCAATATTACAAACATAACAATTGTTTCTGGCAACAGAGTCCGCCTATCGTTTCCTCATATAAATATATGCATAAACATAAATTAAGCAGTTGGAGGTGGTTTTTTTAAGCAAGTCACGGTAAAACTTTCAACATTAAGTGATTAACGATGTTTTTTTAAACGAGAGGACGTTTCTCAGATGACTGAGAAACGTCCTCGAGTTTTAAAAAAAACATCTTTAATTATTTTATCGCTATGATAGTATGTTTATCAAGGATTTGGTAATGTGACGTCATTATAACGTCATATTAGAAAACAGCGATATTAGTAAACGTGATCATGAAACATATTGGTTTTAAACATCAAAGGGAAAATAAACTAAATAACGATAAAAATACTAACAGCCAAATATTCCATGTAATATAACAAACTTTAACAAAGAAATTTACATAGCCAAGGAAAGTAAAACCACCCTAATCAAAACCGACCAAACTGGTGTACCAAATCAAAAGGAAAATAGAAATTTTACTGTCTTGCTAATTAAATAATTAAAAAAAATTAACTAACCCAATGTGAACTTTAATGGAATCAGTTTCCGAGATATACTATAAATGATACGATATCTTTTTTACCTCCGTTATACATGTTATATGAGATGTTACTTGTCGCAAGTCTTAAGTCGTAACTCTTAAGATTAGGACTAGTTTAGTGAAACGCACGTATACGTGCACGTAAGGAAATCGTAAGAGTTATCTTAGACTTACGATTTACGATCACTTTAGTGAAATGGTCGCCTGGTGTTTAACGCCACTTTCAACAATATTTCAGTTATATCGTGGCGTCAACTTTATTGGTGGAGGAAACAGGAGTGCCCGGAGAAAACCACCGACCTGTCGCAAGTCACTAGCACACTTTATCACATAATGTTGTTTCGAGAACACCTCGCCATGAGTGGGATTCGAACTCACAATTTTAGTCCCTGAGTTTGATAAGTGTAATAATGAAGCTATATTTTTATATAGTCGAGTGGACAACATAGTTCGCCAATAAGCGAATTGGTGCTGCAGTGTAACAGTGGTATGGGTTCGAATCCGGCTGAGTGAAAAACTAAAATTTGTCAGCTAAAAAATATTTGGTTATGGTTATGGTGTTTAACTCCACTTTCAACGATATTTAAGTTACCCGGAGAAAACCGACCTGTCGCAAATCCCTGACAAACTTTATCACATAATGTTGTACCGAGTACACCTCATATGAGCGGGGTTCGAACTCACAACTTTAGTGGTGATAGGTACAGATTACACTTGTAGTTGTAAATCCAACTACAATACGATCACGAGTCGTGATCGTATGGTAGTCGGAATTACACTACCACGGTCCCGTTAAACATCTGACTAACATTGTTGATCACTGTTGGATTGAATGTTCAGACAGACGTTTATATAAAGCAAAAATATTTAATACGGCCGGATATCCTCCGTATCATGTGGGGTGTATACATTGCTTGAGACTATAATATAAATATATTAATTTATCTGTTATATTTCTAGTTTTACGGTATGTAGAATAAGGTTGGTCGTATATTATACACCTATAATGATGTCATCATTGCAATGATAAAGGTCTTCTTAGAACTACCTGGTGATAGCCCGGTGACCAGAGTACGATTTTTAAAGATTTAATCGTCATCCTATACAATATATTAAAATTGCTAAGTTAAATTGCTGTCAAATTAGATATATGTATAAACACTTCCTGCCCTTTCCTTATTCATGACTTATCACCGAATTTGTAGATAGAGTAACACGACGGGTGCCACTAGTGGAACAGGAACTGTTTACCTTCCGGAGCACCTGAGTTCACTCCCGGTATTAGTGGGGCTCGTGTTACTCGATCTTTAGTTTAATGTGTAATGTTTTGTCCTTTTGGTCCTTTTTCTTTTGGCCATTGTGTTGTCTGTCCTTCGATTTACGGATTCTGAATTACCCTTTGGTATCCCTTCTGCTTCCAATATATCACTTTTCTTCTGCAAGTCTTTGCACATGTGTTTTTTTTCCCTGTTGAACTTTAGTAAACTAGTTATTTTTAGCAAGTTCACTTCTCGTTGACATAAATATTAAAAGAGTGACAAATAGGGGATAATTGTATCATTTATTTTATTTTATGCAATATATAAACGTCTATGGGTTAATACGTTTCAACTGCAAGATGAACAATAGTTTGCAGTGATTCATAAGAAAGTAGCAATCTCTAACAGAGTTATCGTTCTTTGGTCGAACAACTTTTACAAGATTTTAGAAAAACTAAAACAAAAATCTTTAAAGAGAAATACTAGATAATTAGTATCGTATGCTCAAATTTCACACACTTTGCTATTTTTTTTTTCACATTTTTTATCACGGATTTTAACAATTTTCTGATTTTTTCCCTGATTATTTCAGTGCTGTACACAATTAAAATTTGTTTTATTCTAAGCCATTAAATAGTCGAAATGGAACAGCATCCACACAATGTTAAATTCATTTCCGTTCCGATTAATTCCTGTTTTTATTTGGATATTACTACACAAACATTGAATAATTAAGACACTGACATGCTGATGTGAGAGCAAAGAGCGATAACTCTTGTGTATATTGATAGCCTGTATATTTGTAACAAACCTTGAAAGGCAGGGTTTAACATAGCCTTTGTCCCAGCGTCTTAGTCTCATAGACATAAACTTTATATTTTAAGACACTGCACTTAGAAAGTCAACTTTGAACTATTTTTCTGTGTATTTGTGACCGTTTCTAGGGCTCATACTGTAAAGCTACCCAATGTTGCCCATATTTGGGAATTTATTTTGGGGGAGGGGGTACTATGAAGATGGTGAATAGTCATGGTTATAATATGGAAAGTCTGACCATGGACACCATTGGTTTACGCCTTTGAATAGTGTCACGCTATTTATATATCTACACGTTTTAAAGACATCTTCCTGGAAATTTGGGGAAATAGTAGGCACATAGTATCCGCTACAAAAGGCTAAGAGTTTCGTCCTTACCTAACTCTCCATTCTTATCCAGAGGTAGTCAAGAAGAGTTTGAAGATACCAAAGGGGTAATCAGAATCCGTAAATTGGAAAAGAACAGACAACACAATGGCCAAAAGGAAAAGTACATAAAGACAAAAAACGATCTACAAAACATACACATAAAATTAAAGATCGAGTAACAGAACTCCACTAAAAACCGGGGTTGAACTCAGATGCTCCGGAAGGGTAAGACGTTTCTGCTCCACTAGTGGCACCCGTCGTGTTAGTCTAGTTACAAACCCGGCGATAAGTCATGAATTATGCTCCGTGTGTCTGTTCCTTTCCTTCATTTCTGTCTAGTTTGTATATATTGTTGAATTTATTCTCGTCGTGATAACATATTTACCACTGGACGTTAAGTAAAGAACAACCAATTAACTAAATAAACGTTAGAGAAAACCGTAGGGGCAATAAAGTATTGACAATTCAGAGACACTGGCAGTATTGGCCACACAAGACACAAGACGAAGACAAACAAAACACAAAAACACAATACAACACAGAAGACTAAAAAAGATGAGCAACACGGACCTCACCAAGGTGCTCGCGCAGGCAAGCAGTTTCTGTCTTCTTATAAGACAACCGCCATGTTAACTTACATGATTAGAAACAGATCTTGTCATCTTTATAGATAAAAAACCAGCAAATCATTTTCAGTTCTGTATGCATTCTGTAGTTTTCTTAGGGAATTTATTTATTGTATTGTTCCTTAATTTATTGTTAAAATGGGGTCGGTCGTGGTCGTGATCGTATGGTAGTTGGATTTACAACTACCTGTGCAATCAGCGCATATCACCAATAAAGCTGAGAGTTCGAATATCGCTCAAGGTGGTGTTTTCTCCAGGTCCTCGGGTTTCCTCCCCCAATAAAACTGACCGCCACGATATAGCTGAAATATTGTTGAAAGTGTCGTTAAATACCATAAACCCAAAACCATAATACAACTGAAAAATGTGTTATTAAGTAACAATCATTTACTCGCTCACTTCTTAAACATTTCCTGGTTTCTTATAGTTATTATATACCACAGGTTTCAAACAACCTTGTCTCACCCCTATTTTTGTTTGTGAATTTATTTCATTTTATGATTCACAAGTGTTGGTTTATGTATCCAGAGAACGAGCTTACAAAACACGCATATAAATCTCAATAAATGAGTATCAAATAAAAACATAGGTATCAAATTTAGTACACACGACGTGTTTCTGGGAAATCCTTGAGAGCAAGAAAACAAAAGGACCTAAATAGGGTAGCAGTTCTAATATGTTATCGTCAGTTTATATAATTCTCAACAACACCACTTTTAGCGCAAACGCGGTAATGTTGTCAATTCGGCTATTCCGTGTAGCCTCCCGCGAAATGGTGTACGCTATACATTTACCGTAGAAAATTAAAATTCCGCGAAATGTTGTTGACAATTTTGGCACGTAAACAACATGACGTCATATGAAGACTTCCAGTTTAGAACATAGAGCTCCTGACGTTTTTTGGCTTCGCGTACGCCTCCTTGTCGAAGTGGGATTTGTAGTATTTTCCCTTTCTTTTGAATTGATGTTCATCAATAACAACATTTAATAATCTCAAATGACAGAAATCATATCTAGAAATGACAGAAATCGTATCTTTGTGTTCGGGAGGGTAACGGAACAGCCAAATACATTGCTGTGTGTATAGGCGGCGCTTTGCAAGTAAATTACTGTATTTGTCCTATTAGAATCGGGATTAAATTCGATTATAAAGGCCCACCCCATGGTTAAATGAATATAGCACATTGTCTGCCATGGATTATTTCTTAATTATTTCTTCATTGTCACCTATGCCTGACTGATAAGAACATTAGTTTTAATAAAATTACTTGACTTTAGAACTATGGGTTTGCATATCATTAATGGTTTATCACTTGTATTGTCTTCCCCTCTTCGATTAACGGCTTCTGATTAACCTTTTGGTATCTTCAAACTTTTCTTCGATAGAAAATATATTTAATAAATAATGGGAGTGCAGAAACACTGATTACTAGGCGGATGACGCCCTCTGGGGCTAAGGGTCTAAATTCATTTGCATCTTTTTCTCTGTTTTGTAGCTAACCGATTCATAAAAGAGCTAGAAGACGTTACAATTACTGAAGGTGAAAAGCTGATCCTAGCTTGTGAGCTGGACGCAGAATGCCAAAGTTTAAAATGGTACAAAACCAATGATGCCATATCCTATAGGGTCACCATTGTCGATTTTATGAGAGCTGATAGTAATGCACACAGGTACCAGCTAGAAATCAACCGTGTTAGAATAGACGACGCTGGAGAGTATAGCTGTTACAATGAGAATGTCATAACCACCTGTCACGTCACGGTTAAAGTATGTGTCTTATGTTAATTTTATCAGACACACACCGCTATGAAAGAAAAGTTTAAACAGTGATGATCAATGATTCCATCGATATCAACTAAACGAGCAACCACCTCTCATCATAAATCATTGAACATAAAACGACCACGACATACGACATTGCAAATTCCATGTCATGGCTTTGGGATATGCTAAAATGTCGCGGGATTAAAACCGTTAATGGGATCCTAATTCTCTCCTCTTGAGAATTGGATCTCCAATGACTATACATATATAAACAAAGGATACAATGCATGCACAACTGTGTATGTATTAATACATTACGTTTATCAAAGTGGAATATCTCAGAATTGCAAAAACAGAACCTGCAGAGTACCATGACAATGTAGTAAATTCGTGAGAAAAAACTTTAAAGTCAAACCTGCCCATGCGGTCAACTCTCATTAGCAGTCACATGTATTAAAATATCTACTTTGTCTTGTCTTTCCATGAACAATTTCCTATGAATTGAACCTCTTTTAAGAGGTCACCTGTCTTTAAAGACCACCATTTCTTTGAGCCACGGGGGACGGTTAATATAGGTTTGACTTTATTTACCTAAAAGTAGAATAGGGAGGTGGCTAAAAAGTAACCTGGTTAGCGGAAAAAGTAACTCTCATTTACTTTAAAGGATTAGTGTTATGGTGTTTAACACCACTTTCAACAATATTTTAGTTATATCGTGGCGGTCAGTATTATTGGTGGAGTACCCGGAAAAACCACCTGTTGCAGGTCGCTGACACACTTTATCACATAATGTTGAATCGAGTACATCTCGCCATGAATGGGATTCGAACTGACAACTTTAAATGGCATTGATTGCATAGGTAGTTGTAAATCCAGCTAGCATACGATCACTACCACGACGGCCTCATTGATGATATTTGAATTGGTGACTTAAGGATAATTAATACAGTAGTTGAGTTGCCATGCCAATAAGTGGGAACTAACTTACGGGTCAAATTAAAAAAAAACAATAACAAATTTGATATCACAGAATCAGGGCGAAGCGTTTGATTGTTGTCATCTTATTTTACGAAAGGGACGTAACTCTACTACTAACCGTATATTAAAAGTACTGACCGTTTATTGAATTTCTACGGTTTCCACGTATTTGCTATAAACCAATGCTTTTCATCGAAATACGAAGTATGTAAAAGGTAAGATATAGTGCTTTACATGGCCCGTCGTTGTCCTGATCGTATGGTAGTTGGATGTACTGGATACAACATTATGTGATAAAGTTTGCGACAGGTCTGTGGTTTTCTCCGAGTACCCTGGTTTTCTCCAACAATTAAACTGACCGCCACGATATGAGGGAAATATTGTTGAAAGTGGCATTAAACACCATAAACTAAGCTAAACTATATGTGTATATTACTTTACAGAAAACAAAGGAAATACAGATTGATGATTCAGTACCGAAAACGACACTGTTCTATGAATTTAAGAACACAACAGACCGGCTAAAAGTGACGAAAGATGAATTATCAAACACAAGAACGAAATTAAATAGGACAGAAACAGCTGTAGATCAAAAAGAAATTATTATAAAAGAAAGAGAAACAGAGATAACAGAACTTAGAGCTCGGCTTCAGGAACAAAAAATTATGTTAAAATGCAGAGACAGTGAACTAGAAAACAAAGACAACTACATAAAAGAACTCGAAGACAAAAACCAACAATTGGCAGAATCCGTTAAAAAACTTGAATTAACATATAAAGAATTAGAAAGCACTAAACAACTATTAGCACAAATGCAGGAACAGATTGAGAAATTGGAAGCCGAAAAACTGGACCTGAAAGTAAGAATTATCATCCTTGAATCATACATTTATGACGGGGAAACTACCGAGCAACAACACAATATTTTCGAAGAAATTATGGAAGGTACGTATTAATTTTACTTTTGAGTAAAATAGGCCTACGCCTTATTGATAGAAAGGAGACTAACGATATATTTACATACATCTGTTAGACTCTTGTCCCGAACAAAACAGTTTTCTCTTATACCGATTTTCTTAAATCGCGTGTAAATTTGGAGCTGATAGTCGGTTGCCTCACTGTCTTTGGAGCTGATAGTCGGTTTTCACACTGTCTTTGGAGCTGATAGTCGGTTTCCTCACTGTCTTTGGAGCTGATTGTTGCCTCACTGTCTTTGGAGCTGATAGTCAGTTGCCTCACTGTCTTTTGAGCTGATAGTCGGTTGCCTCACTGTCTTTGGAGATGATAGTCGGTTGCCTGACTCTCTTTGGAACTGATAGTCGGTTGCCTCACTGTCTTTGGAACTGATAGTCTGTTGCCTCACTGTCCTTGGAGCTGATAGTCGGTTGCCTCACTGTCTTTGGAACTGATAGTCGGTTGCCTCACTGTCTTTGGAGCTGATTGTCGGTTGCCTCACTGTCTTTGGAGCTGATAGTCGGTTGCCTCACTGTCTTTGGAGCTGATAGTTGGTTGCCTCACTGTCTTTGGAACTGATAGTCTGTTGCCTCACTGTCTTTGGAGCTGATTGTTGGTTGCCTCACTGTCTTTGGAGCTGATAGTCGGTTGCCTCACTGTCTTTGGAGCTGATAGTCGGTTGCCTCACTGTCTTTGGAGCTGATATTCGGTTGCCTCACTGTCTTTGGAGCTGATAGTAGGTTGCCTCACTGTCTTTGGAGCTGATAGTCGGTTGCCTCACTGTCTTTGGAGTTGATAGTCGGTTGCCTCACTGTCTTTGGAGCTGATAGTCGGTTGCCTCACTGTCTTTGGAGCTGATAGTCGGTTGTCTCACTGTCATCAGCAAATATTTCATCCATATTCAGGACAAGAACAAGTTATAAACACTATAAATAATAAACGTCAGAGAATACCGACAGAGCAAAATCTAATCGAAAAAGATGATACTCCTAATATAAATATACATGGCAGCTCATATCTGACTGTGACAATGCTACACTAGTTTTGTAGGCAACATATCAGTTGAAAGACTGCAATTCCATATGTCCTGTTCAAATGACAACCATAAATTTTTTTTGATAATGTCAGTAAGGCAAGCGTAATCCTCTGATGTAAATAGTTTCAATATGAAAAAAAAATGGCTACTAGAATGTGTTACTTTCGCGATGTGTGATCTCTCTATAATCGAGGTAGAAAAGATATGCATTGTCACGTGTAACAAAATCGAGGACTTTGACCTGTGGTTAAAGCGGTGAATATGGAAACTTGGGAAAAGGTACGAAACAAGATGGGAAAAGAAGAGCTTAAAGATGGCAAACGTGTAATCAGAATTTACAAAACATTAGACAGAAAACTAAAGATCGAGCAACACCGACCTCACTAAAAACCGAGCGTGCTCCGGAAGGGTAAGTAGTCCCTGTGCCACTAGTAGCACCCGTCGTATTGCTCGAGTTACAAAGCCGATGATAAGCCAGGAATGAGGAAAGAACA
>MJUT01010455.1:24521-35310 GCA_002080005.1 Gigantidas platifrons | reverse complement strand
GGGGGTTCTTATGAAATTATGTACAACAAATATATTTGTATATCCAGAATACAGAAGTTTTAGTTGAGTCTCCCTCTTACTGATCAGTGCTATGTTGTATTAAATTTTAGCTCTTTTCTGTAATTGGATTGATTTCAATTTTAAATCATCATTAGATATTGCAGTGTTTTTGTATAACAAACAAACAAACAAAACAATATGTATCATATAAGCCTAAGGATGTTCAATGTTTACAAAGTAGTTATTTCTTGGTTTTGAGGGATGTTGATTATTCAAATAATATGGCTAAACGTTAAATGTTTTGTTTAAGATAGTAATGAAAATGACGTTGACCTTTTCCCGTATTATTGATTTTGATGACGCAACCAATCTTGTTTTTTTTAAATAAGTATATTCATGCACGGTAGTTGACGCATGCCTAATTGTGGACTGACCTAATAATTTTGATATCACGTCCAGTACTTTGAGATAAGCTTTATCAATCGACACACTTCAAAGGAAAACTACACAAATTGCCGATAAAAGTTGAAATCACTTTCACAACAGATTGTTGGTACAAATCACTATTCAGATAGGGGTCGTACTTAAATACGCCTGCAGATAAAAATGACGCCTGTGGAGAAAATGTATACGCCTGCTGCATTTATAACATGTTTTGAATGAATATATTGTTGTATTATCACAATAAAATATATTTTGAGTTGATATATCATGTTTTGATGGCGTTATTTGCATGTTTGAGACATTAATGGTCGATGTAAACATAACGGACTTGTGGGCGATCGACAATTCAGATTGAACATGCGCATATGAAAAATGAGACAGTAAACTGCAAAGTACCAAAGTAAATTTGAAGACTATATTAAAATTGTAATGTATGTATTTATTTTACATTTTTCTTTATAAATTTTCTTCTTTTTTTCAAATATAAAAACGTATATACATATCATATATACCCGGTACATATTATTTGGCGGACGTAAAATCGGAGGACTTCCCTGACCCGATAACCCCTATATTACCACATAAAATTGAGATAAATGTATTTATTTAACTTTTGTTTATCAATCTTTATTGTTTTTATTACTAAATTCAACTATCCAAAACGACAGGCGTACATATTTTCTCCACAGGCGTATTTAAGTATGACCGTTCAGATAGTCGTTAAATGCTTTGTAAAATGAGTTCATCTGTTTACTGGTGAATTTTGTTTCAGTACTTGGAAACACAGACTGAGATATCTCGTTTACTTTCCTCAGCTGACTTTCAAACCAATTTTGAAAAATATCTGGTTTGTAGAAAACTAATTTTTGAAATAATTTTGCAATGTCATCAACAGGAGTGTCATTAAATTCAATAACTGTTTGTTTCAGAACATCATTTATATGCTCACTTATGTGGCTGTCGAGCATTTCATCTATCAAATTCAAAACATCTTCTTCTACACTACTACATCTGAAAATTCGTCCTCATTTGTTAATATTTTGTCATCTTGGGAAATGTCCAGATTTTCGGGAGGACTGCCATCTCCACCATCACTATCTTCACTTTCATCACCGTCATCCTGATCAGAATCCCCCTTTTTCTCGTCCTCCAAAGCAATTTTCCTACAACATGACAAGTCTGCATGTACATCTCCAATTAAAATGTTCTCATAAAATGCATCGACTTTCACAGGATGCTGCTTAATGTAATGACTTCTGAAGTTCAGTACCTGCAGGCCTTCTGTACTGGTGGCCCTGCCTACAGCAACACCTAACTGTCCTGGGAAGCTAATATTGTCACAGTGTACAACTACAGAATCCAGGCTCATTCCCTGTGATTTATGTATGGTTGTCCCATAGCTCAGTTTCAATGGGTATTGAATTCGTTTGGCAATAATAGACTTTGACACAGGGTCATAAGTTGTGAAAGTAAATTTTTTAATATTAACAGTCAAATTGTTAGATGGAAAATTAACATCGATAGGATAATTTTTAATGGCTTTCACAGTTCCTATAAGTCCATTGACAAGTTTATCAGATAAGTTGATAAGCAGCATGACACTACATGATGGTTTCAGTCCAAGATTTTTGGGAGCAAGCATTTTGTTTAAGTAGTGATGTGAGCCTTCATCTTCAGATGCAAAAGATACCATTTCTCCTGGTAATTCTCCCAGTTTTACGAAATTATACATATCCGCTTCAAAATTTTTAGCAAATAAGTGAATAGCGGTGGCAGATTTTTCCTGACTTAAAGGTCTTGATAACGATTCTAGGAAAGTGACACATTCATCTGACAAGATACCCTTCTCTAAATTGTTAACAGCTGAAATTAGTTCTAAGCTGTCCTGTCTGTGTATAATATTTAAGGATATTTTGTGTACAAAAAACTTCTGGAACCATGTAGACTCGAAACAGAAATGTCCAAAATCACCATGTAATTCATTCGCTACAGGAGGCAACTGGAGGAAATCCACACAGAGTATAACTTGAATATTTCCAAAAATATATGTAGATGTGTCTATTCTTACTTTTCGACAAATCGATTCAACTTGACTTAAAGTTCTGTTGCTAACCATGGAAATTTCGTCTATTACCAATACAGCTGTGTTTAAAATTCTTCCTTTTACATCACCGAAACGTTCATCTGTTAGTATCAAGTGTAATAATTCTGAATTTTGATATCTGCCATCATGAAGTCCTCCCCATTTATGTAATGTACAAACAACAAGATCTCCATAATGGGTAGCAGCAATACCTGTAGATGAGGTGACCGATACATGTTTCCCTACAAATGAAAAATATGTATAAATTGTTTGTAGAGGGTGTGGGCCTGCAAATCTAGTCATTTTAAGCAACACGCCTGTGAAGTTTCATTGAAATCCACAAACAGATATGAGAAGTTGCAAGCATAAACCTCTGTGATAGACAAGAACTATATATTGCCATTGGAAAGGGGGGGGGGAGGGAACAGACAACCAACATGATAAAC
Organism: Gigantidas platifrons; assembly: GCA_002080005.1. Classification (NCBI taxonomy): domain Eukaryota; kingdom Metazoa; phylum Mollusca; class Bivalvia; order Mytilida; family Modiolidae; genus Gigantidas; species Gigantidas platifrons. Next base: position 32,337 of record MJUT01010455.1, on the reverse strand, counting down.
AAAGACCCCTTCCCCCTTTTAAAAAAAAACAAGATTGCAACACGTAGCCATGTGTCCCCCGCCGCAATAGAAAGAGGTGTAATGTGGGTGTAATGTTATCCATGTGATATATTTATAAAATCGAGTAAGCATCCGAGATGCAACAGCCGAGTTGCAAGTCAAAATCATTGGGCATTTAATTAGTCTATTCACCCTGATCATAAATATATATGGCTTAGGGGTGGGGATCTCACATTTTATTTAATGAAGACCTCTTGTTGTGCATCAAAGTATCAAATTATTGTATCTGAATTTGTGTCATATGTAATAGCACTTCCTCCATGCAGCATATTTCATTTAATTACAAGCACCTTTTTTTATCCTTGTATATATAAAAAATAGCTGGTCGCAAGGCAGACCATCCAGCTCGCCTGTGCAATCTATAGTTACATGTGAATGTCATAACCATGTGGTTAGTGTTTAATTTGGTTAAGAACAATACTTCAGTTTAGCCAAAAGAAAACCATTTAATGGTATTCAAAATAGACATATAAATGTAATAGTAAAACGGGCCTTAACAACTAGAACTATGAGTGACCTCACTGAGTGATACCCCCCACTTGCAGTATAGTAGGAGTTGCACTTACAAAGTACATGCCCCCCCCCACTTTTCGTGGAAGTATCAGTTGAATTATCACCCCTCTTAAATTTTTGACAGCAACCATATTCCTTCATGCACAACTGCAAGTAGTGTACTACAAGTGTGTAAAGTTTCATAAAAATCCAATAAGCCGTTTAGGAGGAGTTGCGCTTACAAGGTACATGGACAGACGGACGGACAGGGTGATTCCTATATACCCCCCCAAACTTTGTTTGCGGGGGTTATAAAAATGTCGCAGTCATCCAGGCAGAAATAGTAGGTCATGGTGACCTATATCTTTGTGCAGTGTTTTTAACTGTCCACGACAAACTCACATGTGAAGTTTCATCTACCTAGGCCAAGTAGTTTGTCTACATTGGTCCTAAAAGCAAACGTTAACATTGGACGCCACCGACGATTATGGCATAAGCTCTTCTGTACTTCGTACATGCGAGCTAAAAATGGTGGCCATGCATTTTTGTTTTTCTGAAGTGTGTGCGTTTTGTTTTCTTCTGAATTATAGTTTTACTGTTTATTTGAGAGACACATGATATAATTTTTTTTATTAATAACTTTAAAGCAAATTCACCAATCCATTTACAAAATGAATTAATGCATCTGACATTCCAACAGAGAAATTCTTTGTATGTGTTAACAGTTACTTACCATGAAATTAGTTCAATGTTTTCATATTCAGATGGTCGTTGTGCCATTTTTCAGCGGTTTTACGTGTTTATATTTTCCGCCAAAAAATTCCGGGAAAAACATTCGGAGCGCATCTGGGTTTTTCATTGCAGGTATAGATATTCCATTCGTAAAAAACCCAGGGTTATCGTTCTTGCACTACTTCCGTCTAAGATGATTAAGTCTGACCTAGAAACGAAGCTGCTTCGCTATATCGACGTACCGACTGAAATTCGACCATGGGCAATTAGTTAAGTATCTTAGAAAGAGTTTGAGACGACATTGCCATATGTAGACAATGAATAAAGTGTTAAAAACACGGGGGTTTCCCAACCGAGGTGAGCGATATGGCGCGAAATTGAAAATGAAGTTGCTTACCTCATACATGTGATAGAGTTGCTATACTACAACTGGAGATTTGCAAATTTTTGGCTGGAGATTTGGTCTCATAACGAGATTTTTTATCGACGTTTTTATCGATGTATTTGATGCCTTTTTTATTGTTTATTGATGTTTTCCTTTTGTTTGTTTCAGTATTGAACCAACTGCATCCCACTTCAATATGTATTGTTTACATTTCTGTTTCATAGTGTTTCATATGATGAATGAAGGATAAAAACTTTATTTATAATTTATTCATAATCATAAGGTTATAACAAAGCAATAACAATGAAGGCAGAATGTTCTGAACAATAAAGTCATAGATCACTAAAATTAAAAAGTCACTATTCATCACATGTAGTCACAGAATTTACCCTTAAAAAGTCACAGATTTCAGATATAATCACAGCAAGTGAAAGTCACAAATACTTTGATCAGCTTTGGTCCCAAACAAGCCATAACAACTCAATCCGAAATGAATTTATTGCTTGTTTGATCGAAATAAGAAGTTTTCTCGGCCTCAAAGGTTGATCGACTCGTGTCTGCACAACGTTTATTTTGTCACTTTATAACTATTTTTAATTGCCGCTATCCCACTTCTAATCATCTAAGCGTGTGCCACAAACACACTTCCTTATACCCAATTAACTGTCAATCAGTGGACAATTGTTGTATAATCATCAACACCTTAATTAATCACCATCATGTCACGTTTACCTGTAAAGGTGTCAAACAGATCAATAACCGGATATCATTCGTATCTCTCGGTGTTTTTCGTCAGCGCGGGGGTTCCAAATGGGGAATTTCCAGAAATATTGATCGCAAAATGTATCCTCATATGACCATAAGCCGGTCAGTCATTGGATAATGTTTGATTATTTTTTTCATGTTTGAAAAGTAAACGTATTTTTCTTTTTAATTATGTTCCTCATCTATTCTTGCTCACATGTGTAAAGTTCCATGGAAAAAAGATCGATAATAATAACTCACTGACACATAGTTGTTTACTACCATAAATCCAAATGGCTTCCTATTACGTCACATAAAGCCGGTCAAAGGTCAATATAACACATGATTTTGTGATAGGCCAACCAAACTTAAAAAGTAAACCAGATTTAGAAAGTACAGTATTTTAGCTTTTTCAGTGTAATTGTTTTGTCTGAAAAATGTCAAAAGATGTTTTTGTTAAATAGTTTGAAATTTAAGTATTATAAATTAATCATTAGATACAAATATTAAACTTGCTTACCCACATAATAAAGTATTTAATCCAGTGAATTTGGTGTTTTTGCCTTTGTCAATACAATCTATTAGACTGACTACATTCTGCCATATTTTTGTAAAACAATTAATGACTGATTTCAATTTATTTTTATTCACATTTAATATCACAAACACATCACTCACTTACAATGAACACACACAAATTCACTCCCAGTTCTCACAACTCTCACATCAGTACAAAACATAAGATGCGTCCAATGCTCACACTTATCACACTTCACCCACTTTACAATAATTAACGAAACACTCTTTCTCACTGCATCAGGTTCAAACTTTAGACACACACAACATTTATCTTTCTCTTCAATTTGATCATATTCATCACTCTCTACATCCATATCAGACTCATCCACATCCACATACATACGACTTGGTCCTGGCTTTGGTGATGCAACATTCTTCTTTTTCACTATCTTTCTCTTGGCTTTCCCTTTCAATTTACAATCTTTCTTTCCACTTCCCATCTTTTTTTCAGAACTCTTCTTGCTTATCCTATCAGTATAATCTACAGACTTCTTACTCTGCTGACTCACATGCACTCTAACTTTCTCTGCAACATCACTTTCAGTAATACATCTTCCACTTACAACCTTACTAAGCGTGTTTCTTGGTTTCACTACTTTTTCACTCTTGACTTTCTTCACATTATCAAGCCTACTACCAAAAAAGTTACACCCATACTCACTTCTACTATCATCCATCCCTCCTTCTTCCTCTTCTATAACCAGGCCTCTCTCCTCCACATAAACAACTACAGATTGGGACTCATTTACAACAACATCATTCATAGTTACATTAATATTTTCATTGTGGAACACTTCAGCAGGAGCAAAAATGTTACTATCAATAATGTCTCTGTTAAGGGGAAAAATCCCTGTTTTCTTAAAGGCTGACATTAGGTTTTCAGGGGTAGCCGACTTCATGTATGCAGCACAGGCAAGCTGGCATATATCTTCCTTCATGATGACAGTGGATGTAGTTCTGGTCTTCTTATGACAAAGACTATCGTAAATTTTTTGTAAGGGTCTATAAATACCAACATCCATTGGTTGCAGAAAGTGTGATGTGTGTGCTGGTAGTACATGAATTATTATGTTATTGTCCTGTGCCCACTCAATAACTGGCAACGAAACATGAGACTTGTGACCATCAAGTAACAACAATATTTTATCATTCTGTCCTGGCACATACAACTTAAAATTGTGTTTCAAATAGTCCAAAAATATTTGCGAATTGGACCACCCACTATCAGATACTGTTCCAACAGCTCCTGGAGTAGAACTATCCATCCATCTACTCTGTATTTTCTTCCCAGGATAAACAAAGTAAGGTGGGATAGAATTTCCTGCTGCATTTCCACATCCAAGGAGGGTGATTGTTTATGACCTTCCAGCAGTCACTGCAGGAGGATAATATTCAGTGCTACCAACTACATTTGGGGGTTTGTGATTGGCCTGTATACCCTTCTCATCTACATTGTAGATTAAGTGTGGTTTGTCTTCAAGATTATACTTGTGAATAACTGCTCTAAGTTCATCAAAGTACTTGTCCACACACAATTTATTGGAACCTTTGACTCTTGCTATTTCCAAAGCACGTGGTTTAATGACACTGAGATCTTGCCATCTTTTCAAAAAGGAATAAAACCATCTTAAACTAAATGGATTGTCTAATTTTCTAATATCTAAGTCCACAGCATAGTCACTTGCGAGGTCTACAACTTCTTGTCTAGTGTAACCATACCCAATCAGAGCCATTTCTTTCAAGTGTGATACCAGTTTTGCTTCCTCCTCTAGACTTAACACTGGACTTCGTCCCATCTGTATGCACTCAGGATCAACTGTGCCAGCCACCCGATCTCTTAAGGTTTGGAATGGTACACCAAACCGCTGTGCTGCCTTTCTAATTGATACCTTTTCCTTCCCTGTAGCTGCTATATAGGCATATGTCATCCTACTGGGACTATACAACCTCAATTTCCCTCTTGATTTTCCTTTCAGATGTGCAGGGTGTAACTGAAAATATAAAGAATAATATAATGAGATTATATTTTGATTGTTTATATTGTTCAAATTTTACCTTTGGTTTAATATGTGGTTATTGTTTTTATTATCATCTTGCTAAATGTATTTTATATGTAATGTATATGTAATGTATATATATGTCAACATGATATGTCAGTAAAAAGCTAATTAAAGTATATGTTTATTGTTCTTGATTATGCCCAAACAAAAATAAAACCTTTTGTATTTGTATTGTATAAATGTTTTGTTGATGCTTTTTGTAAGGGGCTTAAAAAAAATGACAGATACTCTCATTTGTCTGTTTGATTTAATTCAATTCTCTGTTCAGTTTATGCAATACATTTTGATTATTTCAGTTAAATTAATTATTTTTCTATCTTCTCTGTGAATATCATTTCATTACATCAAGAATTGAGGGGTATATTTGTTATAAAAGCAGCAGTGAAAATGCAAAATAATCTGCCATTTTGTGACTAATGGAGAGCACTTGTTTTAAAAGTATATATTTTCCCGTAAAAATCAGCCATTTTCTAAAAAATGGTGGAATCTGAATGATCAATCGTCATATTTTCAAAATATTTTAAAATACAATTTGCGTGGCCTACATTGCGGAAACGGTCATGAACTGTGATGACTATTATGTCAACAAACCGGAAATGTACAAATGCTTGGGGAAAACCATCGTTTAAAATAGATTTCACAGGCAGAATGACCAGGTAAAAAGGACATTAGTAAAAAGGAGCTTTTTTACTTGCATAGAATTTATTCATTTCAATCTTACCTGTTTGGATCTCATTTTAAACTCTTCAGGTTTTAAAAAATTGCTTCAGCGTCCTTTTACATAATACCAACACAGAGTGACGTCATTGGCCTCGTGCAGCCCGAGAATGGTAAATCAAAACAAATGACCGACTTTATTGCATGACCGAGCAGATGTCACGACACGATACATTGTAGGGCAAGATTTTTTTGTACTTGATTTTTTTCACGGGCGGAAGATTTTGAAAGTTGACGGGAGAGACGGAAGGGACCCTCAAAATCGGGAGAATAATGCTCCCGCCGGAAGGTTCACATGTATGTTACCTTCTATCATATCGTGTCGTGACATCTGCTCGGTCATGCAATAAAGTCGGTCATTTGTTTTGATTTACCATTCTCAGGCTGCACGAGGCCAATGACGTCACTCTGTGTTGGTATTATGTAAAAGGACGCTGAAGCAATTTTTTAAAACCTGAAGCGTTTAAAATGAGATCCAAACAGGTAAGATTGAAATGAACAAATTTCATGCAAGTAAAAAAGCTCCTTTTTACTAATGTCCTTTTTACCTGGTCATTCTGCCTGTGAAATCTATTTTAAACGATGGTTTTCCCCAAGCATTTGTACATTTCCGGTTTGTTGACATAATAGTCATCACAGTTCATGACCGTTTCCGGAATGTAGGCCACGCAAATTGTATTTTAAAATACTTTGAAAATATGGTGATTAATCTTTCAGATTCCACCATTTTTGTTTGTGTTCATTGTAAGTGAGTGATATTAAATGTTATTAAAATAAATTGAAATCAGTCATTAATTGTTTTCCAAAAATACTACAGAATGTAGTCAGTCTAATAGATTGTATTGACAAGCAAAAACACCAAATTCATTGGATTAAATACAAATGTACATTATTATATACATGTATGCCATTTATGGGTAGGCAAGTTTAATATTTGCATCAAATAATTTATTTGCAATTCTTCAATTTCAAACTATTTAAAAGAAAACATCTTTCGACATTTTTCAGACAAAACAATTCCACTGAAAAAGCTAAAATACTGTACTTTCTAAATCTGGTTTACTTTTTAAGTTTGGTTAGCCTAGGGCAAAACCATGTGCTTTATTGACCTTTGACCGGCCTTATGTGACGTAATAGGACGCCATTTGGAAAAACCGTACACAACAAATATGAGTCAGTGTGTTTTTATTATCGATCTTTTTTCCATGGAACTTTACACATGTGAGCAAGAATAGATGAGGAACATAATTAAAAAGAAAAAAATGTTTACTTTTCAAACATGAAAAAAATAATCAAACATTATCCAATGACTGACCGGCTTATTGTCATACGAGGATATATACTGTATCAGTCGAAAATATGTGGACACAGAATACACGTATTTTTCGTGATGTATGACGTCTACTGATATTATAAAATGAAGAAAAACGAATTATTATGAAAATTTTGAAACAAGAATGAATATGAAAAATAAAAAAAAAGGGGGGGGGTAGTAGAGAAAAGGGGGGAGGAGGAAACAAAATCCATGCCCCATGCGCCTGTGGTTTAGCTGATATGTAATTATCTTATTATCAGATGCTTAGCTAATATTAACTTGTCTTCTTGTCAGATGTTTGGATATGAGCTTGTATTTTTATCGGAAGTTTGACTGATTCAGTATCTTATTTTCAGATGTTTTATTTCAGGTTTAGCAGATAATTACTCGCCTTACTCAGTCTTCGAAATTAGACTTTAAAATTTACTGGCCCGAAAACTTCAAAATTAGAATATTTATATAGATTCTATGGAAAAAATTTGGCAAAAGTCACTGGTCCTAATAAATGTTCACTGGCCGTGGGCCAACGGACCACTGCTAAAGTCGATGACTGCTTACTTTCAGACGTTTAGCTGTTGTGTATTTATCTCTTATTTTCAGATGTTTATCTGATATGAACTAAGCTTATTATCAGATGTTTAGCTGATATAGCTGATATTTACTTACCTTATCTACAGATGCTTAGCTGACAAGTACGTATATTATTTACAGATGTTTAGCGGACACATACTT